>APFE030982836.1:6657-99482 GCA_000404065.3 Pinus taeda
ATGAATCTAGGACCGCTCGCACCACTGTAGCAAATATGACACTAGGAGAGTGGGCGAGAGGTGTAGACCATATGTACTTTTGTAGGAATTCGAATTTTGGAAGAACCGTGGATCGTTCACGGAAAGGCCGTGGAGCTCCACGCAGCGTCGTCGGTGGCCGCGGAACTTACGCCTTTTTCTTCTCTCTCTTCTTTTCCTTTTTTGCTCACCCGTTCTTCTGCTGGGAGGCGCCGCCAAGCCGGGGAAGAGGCGCGAGCTGTTATGCTTCTTAACCTGCAAAGCAATACCGAACCGAGAATATGCGCGGAAAAATACCGAGAACACATAATATGTTAAGAAAATATACCCAGAACACAAAATAGCAAAGATTTTATTACTCAGAGAGAAATGTTCACAGGCCTCTTCAAGGGAGAAACCTCCAATAGAGCAGAGCTCGATTACAAAACAAGACACGATGCTCCTCGCAGGGAGTCTCTATCCTGTATATATGACTCCTACATGCAATACCACGGGCCAATACCGTGGGTTTTATTAATACCATCTATCTAATACTACCGCCCATTTAACCTTTATTTAATACTACCGCCCATTTACAACTAATTGTGGTCCCATTTGCAACTAACTGGGTTAACCACTTACAAATATTAATATGGGCTTTATTGACTCTTGATTATGACGTGATCCCATGACATGAATAAGGGGGTTAGGTTGGGACCCTAACAGAATCCATCAAGGACCCTCTCATTCCTTATGTTTCCAAACTTGAAACATCTAAAGAAATCTATGATAAGCTGGTGGTGCTATTCTCAGTTAGCATAGTTGGAGAAGTGATATCGTTACGTAATGAATTATATAAAAAAAGATATCCAAAGAAGAAGGAATAGCTCCCTACTTCATGAAGGCCTCTGAGATGAGAGACCAGCTACAGGAACTAGGAGAAGTTATGTCTGACAGAGAAATGACTACAGTAGTGCTCAATGCATTACTCGAGGAATGGGGCAACTTCACATCCAGTATATATGCCAAGAAGGAAGCTACCCTGTTGAATGAACTTTGGTCTCTATTTCAAATTGAATAAACTCGACTCAAAGCCAAAGATGATGTGGGATCAAAGGAGCAAGCATTTGTTGTTATGGCCAATGGTAAAGGAAAATTTGGCAAGTTTGGTTGACAGAGAAAGGGTAAAAGTGATATGTCAAAAGTCCAATGCTTTGGCTGCCAAAAATATGGACACTATAAAGGGGATTGTCCTAAGTTCAAGAAGGACAACAATAAAAGGAAACAAGAAGAAGCCCACATTGCCCAAGAAGTAAAAGAAGAAGAGAAGAAGCAGAAGAAGGAAACCCCTCCGGATCTCTATTATGACTGAGCTCAACTTCTTCACATAAGTTCTCTCTAAAGTTTTGGGTATCATAGGAATATGTAGGACTAGGATAGAATGCATGATTTATAACAATGGCACCTTCAAGAATATAGGAGCATTATGCAAAGATAGCTCAGATAAAGATATTCATGTAGGAAGGTTGTAGCCATTGAATGACCTCAACAATGCATAAAGGAATGATCATAATGAGGAAGAATCATCTTAGAAGGCGATTATCATCAACAGGAAGGAATATTTGTAGGATGAAGACTATAAGGATCCTTCGTTGAAATCTTCAATAGAGGGTTCATAAATTTAAGGAGAAGCAGATGCCTCAATAGGATTTCTAGGTATGGGGATTCAAGAAAGGATGATATGTAGGCAAAGAAAGATGTAGCAGAGAAAAGGAATTGAGATAATCTCAATCAAGGAAGCTGAAATGATCAAGGAAAGAACTAAGATGAGGTATGCATCTATGTTTTCCAGTTAAGTCATGTCATCATTTGTGTTAATGAGTATGAGCAATTGCTCTGAAAGCATGGTCAAGAATAGGATAGATCTCTTTCATTGAAGATATGCACAAAGGCATGGTTCACACACTAATAAAGGTCAACATGAGAAATGACCTCATATGGACTATGAGGTGGTTGACTAAGAAACCTATAAAGAAGCATATGAGAAAAAGAGATCAGGGATAAAAGGACACCATGGACCCTAGGAATCAACGTCCGACAAATTTGGTGAGACATCTCCTAGAAGAAGGCACGAGAATTCTGACAAAGGAAGAAAAAAATCAAAAGACCCTTGACACTTGGCAAGGCCTTAGAGATGTGAACATGAAGGACGCTGATGATTCAAGCCAACAAGATGTTATGATGGAAAGCCATCTCGTAAGGTACTATTTGATTTAACGTTATGCTTTGATTTCTTGAATCATAACTGGATGGCTTCATGCGGGCTATTGGAGCAAGAGTCGTAAGTGCAAGTACAACTAGCATTCACGTGGTGGATGAAAATTCCTGAAAGAAACATGATGAGGAAGAAATAGCCATATGACGAAGGTTCCAGATATGTATGAATAAGGCTACTTTCCATGAAGAAAGGAATGACATGACAGAGTATGAAGGAAAGTGATTGATGGCTGATGCCCTACAAGAAGCTCGACTGAATTTCATGACATCAAGGAAAGAAAGTGATCAAGCAGCTGAAGGACCCACGAAGAAGAGGTTGTTGATTAAAGGAAGAGTCCCTAATTAAGAGGTTGCTTGGGCAAGTCCCTGGTCAGAGGGAACTTGGGTACATTCCTTTACAGGAATGGGCATATCTTCCCTAGTTGAGAGGGAGAGATAGATAGAACATTCTTGTCTTCACTTGGGAAGAAAGGATGGAGGATTGGTTAATCATCTTGCATCCGATGCTCTTTGAGGATGTGTAGGGAATCCAAGATAAGAGTAGGCAAGAGGACTGATATTCTTTGAGGGTTGGTAAACCAAGACAAGAATAGTCCTAGAAGGTCATACTCAATGAACACCCGGGTGGGTATGTAACTTGAGAGACAATGATGAAGGTGTTTATGGTCATTGGTCTCGCCAACATTGTGCTTTGATCTAATGAGAAATAGAGTTGTCAGTGAAGGCCTTGCTGTGAAGACAATGTTGGTTACTATGATGCTATAATAGATGGATTGCTAATCCGATTTCTCTTATGTGAATTCTTCAGATTGAAAATGCCCAAACACCTTTTAATGATTTATGAATACCTCCCTAGTTTAGAGGGAGCGTTGAAGAAAGTGTAACTAGGTTCGGTCTTCAGAAATGTAATTTTGATCTTTGTACTTGTAAACGAAAAGAATTATTATTTTTGTAATTATCAAGAATGGGTTTCTTGCCCATTTGATAGTTCAATCACATGTTTAAGTGCTTATAGGAAAGTCAAGGAGTCAATGTAACAGGTGAAGACCCATGTGGGCATGTTACACCATGTAAATCTATGTATTAGAGTCAAAGAATGACCTCCAAGCAAAGTCATAAGCCTCCTCCTTATATCGGCCTCAATAAAAGAAGTAATTCGATATCTTAAGGTCAAGTCGGCCTCACTTGATCAATTCGGCCCAAATAGGAGGAACAAACTCCTATATATAAGGAAACTCGGCCTCACAAAAGGAGCAAGAAGTGGTCTTTGAAATCAACGAAGAAGAAGGCTAGAAAGAGGTGCAAAAAAGCAAGAGAAGTTTCTCTATTTCAATGAGTAAGGAGGAGCATCCTAGCCTTGGTTGAAGGACTGACCTTGAGACAGATTTCTTTCACATGTGCAAAGAGGAAGGGCTCATTCTTCTGCCATATTAGATCAGCTACTATAGTCATAAGAAGAAGGTTGGTTGGGGTGGGAAAAGGCTACTAATTAAGCCTCCTCGTCAAGAGAAGGAAGAGACATCTAAAGCCTAGGAAAAGAGCAAGCAAATCATGAATCCGGGAAGGTATTCTCCCACATGTGCGAAAGAAAAATGATCATACTGCTGTTATCTCAGATTTTTGATTGCAGTAAGGAAAAGAGCTCAGATAAGTCAGAAGTAAGGATTTCGCCCCAATCAAAGAAGGCTCCACCTCAAGGGAAAAAGGAAAGCAAGAATGTCTCTCCTAGTTTATGCATGACTAGGGTTTTTGTAGTAAAGCTATCAGTTGAAGAAGGACGAAGGAAGAGGTCAAGGCACAACAAGAGGAATTGATCTCGGATCGAAGGAAAAAAGCTTGACTTGTGCTTGGAGGATCTTCTTGTCAAGGGTCTAGGGTTTGGCATTTGTCAATTGAAGCTTCAATAAGAGAAATTTGTAGAAGGGTTTTCCTTTCTATGAGAGAGAGGTTTTGCCCTCGTTGAGAGCCAACATCTTATGTTCTTGTCTCTTTTGTTTTGGTCACTGTTTGATGAAGTAAGAGAACACACATTAATAATAATAAGAGAAGATTGTGCCAATAAGAAAAGGTAAAAAGTACCTCAAAAATAGTTATCATCGTCAGAAGAATCTCATCATAATCTAATTGCCCTAGAGTCTTCAATAGTGACATAGATTAAGATTGGTTGTAATTTTGCTTCCGTTGAATAATTGTGTTAAGAACTTGTTACCACTCAATCTAGCAGGGATCCTAGGAGGGGTTCCTTTAAAGCGACTGCTAGTTCAAGTGGCAACAATGGAGCAATAGCTAACTATCACCTCAATGAAATCTCCCTTCTCTTTACGTACTTTCACTTATGGGAGGAGTCTCGGTATTAAGGAAATCACTAAGAATAATGTATCAATGGTGCGGAGGGCTTGCTTGCTTTAGAAGCAAGATGTGTGGCTCTCCAAGAAGGGCTAGAGGGATACCTAGACCTAGGGTTGAGGAGTATTTCTTGATATGAAGAGGCCTAGACCTAATAATCCTAAGAGAATAGGGTTCTCTAAGTAATCCTTGTGGAATTGGATTGACAAGGTTGCGGGACCACAAAGAAACCTCAGTGGACCCAAACGAGGTCAAGGCTTTGTGGTGAAACGTCAAACAAAGGATCTTAACCAAGTAAGGGGGAAGAAAAGGAGCAAAGTAACTATATTTGACTTGAAACTTCAATGCAATGATCCTTGATAAAGCCACTAACCAAAGGAAACCTAGGGTGAATGGTTTTTGAGCTAGGGCTTGACAAAACTTGGGATTCCACCTTCATAATGGCTTCAAAATTGGAAGACCTTTCAAGGACGCACCAATGCAGCTCTAGACTAAATTTCAACAAGTTTGGATGGCTACAATAAAATTCGCATACCCTAGGGAGCCTACTAGGGTTAGGGAATTATCTGGAAGAAAAGAAGAAAGAACAAGATCACTGTGAACACCAGATGAATTTTAGGATGAGTGCCTTGTATTTTGGGCTTAATAGAGTCAAGATACACCAAGATTTTGAATTTTGATATGCTAAGGAGCCCTAGATGACTTTTCCTAGCCTTCCCAAGTGCAACAATGAGGTCATAGGGTTTTACACTTCGTTTTGCAAGATAGATGAAGTTTCAAGGCTTGTTAAGCTCTTAGGCCGCCTCTAGGAACATTCGCTCTCCCTCCCAATGAGTAACACATGCAATATATTGATTATTCGAGAATCATAAAAATTTCACATTATTTAGGGCATGTACAAGAACAATGATAAATATTCCATGTGTTAGACAAGCAACAATACAAAATCTTGTCATCATCGAATATTAACCTAGGAGATATCATCCAATAGAAGTCTTCAACATGATCATAAGCACTCTTGGTGGCATCTCCTCTAAACTTGGGTAACCAATCATTGTATTTTTTGGGTAAAATGGAAGACAAAATTAAGGCGAAATCCTCCAATCATCAATAGAGACAAAAATGGAAGCTCCAAGATTAAAGATAAGCCTTCCAAACATCAAAATGCATTAAGATATATAATTCGTCCTTTAATAGGTTTAATGGAATTCTCAAGAAGAGATAGTGATCCAAATCCAAGTGTTCTTCAAATGAAATGATCATCACATCAATATATATCCTCCTTAAGGGGTTCAATTTTCCTAATTAGGCATAGTAATGCCCCAATTAATAAAATAATGTTAAAAAATAACATTACTTGGTGACAAGCCCACCAAGATAGCTCCATAATACAAAAATAAGCCTCTCAAGAGAGAAAAATGATAGATACAATAGGTCGAAGGGTCATTGAAGAGGCCTAGTGGAGTCCAATGTGAAAATTCGGTGATCCCGAATCCTATTGCAACAACTGATAATGTTTCTTCTATTTGTTAAATTAATCAAACGAATTACTTGTAGTTTCCTACGGCAAATATCAAAACATATCCACTGCAGGCTTCACAAATACAATATCGTAGAAGAAATAAAAACACTGGAAGAATAGATGAATACACACAATAAACACTGTTATTTTTGGACCAATGTCCCTAGAAAAACCCAACTTGGGAAAACTGCTGCAACAGCTGAGGGTTTTATTATTATGCAGTGGTAAATCTGAGTACAAATCTATGGAAGATCAAATCTAGCTTTCCATACAGAGAAAATGACTGACAAATGTCTAGTCAGAAAAATATCACTTCCACTGGTGATCCGACACTGACCTTAGCTCAAGATGAGCTGCCCCTTGTTGCCTCTACATTGCCTCTGTGTCAGCCTGCTAGGACCAACGTCTCTCTCACTCTGTTGATCAACTGCTGCTCTAGAATATCGATCTTCTGGGTCTCTGAGCTCCCACTCTGGCTCCTGCCTCTGAAACTCGACTTCTCCTTAGAAAATATGGATCTCCCTCTAAAGCTTTGCGCTGCCTCTCTGCACTGCGTCAGCCTCTTTGTGGAGTACGCTGTTTCATTGCTATGCACTCACCAGATTGGGAAAACTTCCTTCCAGCCTTACTATCCCTGCCCCTCTCTCATTGCTTCGAAACCACTGAATCACTTCCGGCAACACACAATTGCTACTTTGGAGTTCGATTTCCCAGCGATATCGAATTCCTTGCTCCTCAAGTGTGTTCTCCAACCCCCATCAAATTTCTTCTTATAATCTCTCGTTGAGGCTTCAATGACCAAGATTAAAACATAATCGATGGCTAAGATTAACTAGAACTCGATCCATGTCTTCTTCTAGAAGATTCTCACCATGACTTAATTAATACCCTTTCATTAATCAGTTTTCCTAAGTTTGGACTTAGGCACCATTAAAAGAAGATTAATTATTTTAATTAAGTCGTCTCCAAGTGGAATTTCCAGAAATGATTTCTGGCTTTTGGAGAATACATGTATTCTGGCCTCTCCACCAAATTTTGTGGCTAGAAGACATTCGATGCTACAAAAATCAACACTCCCTCTTAGCAAGGAATGTGTTCTAGTCCTGCAACCCATTGAAGCAACACCCTGTCTTTGTACCACCTCTTGTAATGCTGCTGATGTCTGGTTGTTGCTACCCACCAACTGCTAAGCAACTTTGATAAAAACTGCATCCGTGCTGCTACTGGCCCTACTCAACTACTGCCAACATTGCATCTGCACTACAACTCCCTCTCCATCTGCTGCTGCTGCAACTGTAGCAACTGCAACGGAAAAGCATCCAAAACACTGAACCAACTATGGTCAGTATGATGCATATGTCACCCGAGTCTTGACTGCTGCTAGACTCTGCGCTGCCATTGAAGCCTTTGTGCTGTTGTTGACTCAGCTCTATGCCAACTGCACTGCTGTCAACTATGCACTGCGTTGTCCAGTATCTGACCACTACTAGCCACTACATCGTCACTTTGGCATCTGACTGCACCATCTACCATTGATCCATCCTGCTACTGTATGCTGTGGGCTCCTGTAGCAAGGTATTGATTCATGAGGTGGACCTCCTCAAGAATCCTGCGCATCTTGTAGCTCTTTGGGGCTATCGAACCAAATCACCCCATCTCACTCTTGGAGGTATCTCGGTGATCATGGAAAACTCTTCCTCCAATCTAGAGGATAACTTGTCGAGCTTTGCGGCTACATCTTGTTGATCCTGCTTCTCCTCCTTGTCCTTCTTTCTGAGAGGACATTGTGTGCTTTAGTGGCCAAGCTCACCACACTTGAAGCACCTAACCTTGGAAACGTCCTTCTTCCTCCTGCGTTGCTCTTGCTGTCCCTTTGATGCAAGGGCCATGTCTTCCTCCTCCTTTACTTGCTTCATCCCACCATTGATGGTGCTCTTCACTAGATCTCGCCTCATCTCCTCCTGCTACATATCAACCCACATATGATCCTAATTTGGCATTTTTTCTCTGCCCAGGATGCTCTGGATGAAAACTTGCCATTCTTCGGAAACGTTGTTTAGAGCTAACCGTACCAATTCTGTAGGCGAGGGCACTGACCCTACTGAAGACAGCTGGTCCCAAACATCCTAGAGCCTAGTAAGGAAGGGGTCTATACGCGCCCCTTTCTGCATCCTCGTGCATCTTAGCTTCTCCTCAAGATACATCATCCATTTCTTAGAAGATCCTTCGTACAACATAGCAAGTGCCTCCCACATCTGTCAGATAGTATCTTTGCCAGCTATGTGAAATACCACGTGATTTTGAACCCCATCGAGGATCAACCTCTTTGCTTTTGCCATCTCCTTCTTGTACTTCTTAAGTGGATCGGCATCTGCGAGTAAAACTACCACACTATCGATGTAAGTCTTGAGATCATGTTCATTTAGAAGACAAGAAATTCTTGCCTTCCAGATCACATAGTTAGAGGCTCCCTCCAACCCATCTTGATCTCTCAACTTTGTTGATGCCATCTCTCTAAAAAAGAATGTCGAATTCCTCCCCTTCTCCTCTGTGCAGTTGCTTCCTAGCTATTCGCACACCCTTCTGGTGTGAGAAACTCTGCACACAACTACTATTGCTCTGCTAGGAAAATTCTAGTTTCTTGGCTAGAAGTCCTCTGAGGAAAGAATTCCCTCAGTGTGTGGTCTTCCTTCCTCTTGACGCTATTTGCATTAGCAATCTGCAGCATAATCTGCGTCCTGGCTGAAGATTTTCTTTCCAAGGAAAATATTGCTTCTCCCTTCCGCCTCTGGTAAGATTTGATCTGGAAAATCTAATTTCTCTGTCGACTCACTCGGAGAAATAGACCTTTCCTCAAAACTCGACCCTCTTGGCCCAAGGATTACGCTTCCTCTAGGGTTTTGAATTGTTGCCTATGCAGAAATTCGAGCCTCCTCCTCTTCTGCTACTGAGCTCTCCGACTTACGATTTGTGCTCTAATACCATGTGAAAATTCGGTGATCCCGAATCCTACTGCAACAACTAATATTGTTCTTCTATTTGTTAAATTAATCAAACAAATTACTTGCAGTTTCTTATGGCAAATATCGAAACATATACACTGCAGCCTCCACAAATACAATAATGTGAAAGAAATAAAAACACTGGAACACTAGATGCATACACACAATAAACACTGTTATTTTTTGACCAATGTCTTCGGAAAAACAAAACTTGGGAAAATCGGTGCAGCAACTGAGGGTTTTATTATTATGTAGTAGTAAATCTGAGTACAAATCTATGGAAGCTCAAATCTAGCTTTCCATACAGAGAAAATGATTGACAAACATCTAGTGAGAAAAATCTCACTTCCACCAGTGATCTGACATTGACCTTAGCTTAGGATGAGTTGCCCCTTGCTACGTCTGCGTCTGCCTCCTGGGACAAGCGTCTCTCTCACTCTGCTGATCAGCTACTGCTCTGGAAACTTGATCCTCTGGCTCTCTGGGCTCCCACTCTGGCTCCTACCTCTTAAACTCGACTTCTCCTCAGCAAATACGGATCTCCCTTTGAAGCTCTGCTTTACCTCTCTGTGGAGTACGCTGTCTCTTTGCTATGCACTCATCAGATTGGAAAATTTTCCTTCCGGCCTTATCATCCTTGTCCCTCACTCACTACTTCGAAACTACTGAATCACCTTCGGCAACACACAGTGGCTACTCTAGAGTTCGATTTCCCAGCAATATCAAATTCCTTGCTCCTCAAGTGTGGTCTCCAACCTCCATCGAATTTTTTCTTAGAATCACTCGTTGAGGCTTCAATGACCAAGATTAAAACATAATCGATGGCTAAGATTAACTAGAACTCGATCCATGTCTTCTTCTAGAAGATTCTCACCATGACTTAATTAATACCCTTTAATTAATCAATTTTCCTAAGTTTAGACTTAGGCACCATTAAGAAAAGATTAATTATTTTAAAAAAGTTATCTCTAGGTGGAATTTCCATAAACGATTTCTGGGTTTTGTAGAATACATGTATTCTAGCCTCTCCACCAAATTTTGTGGTTAGAACACATCTGATGCTATACAAACATCAACATCTATTATGTGCCAAGTTGGATGAATGAGCTCCAAACATAGTGATAAAGGGGGTGGACCCTTGATATCCAAGTAAATGGCCTGTGGTGCACGCAAGTGGCTATGGGGGGCACAAAACATACTCATGAGTCTCCAAATGGATCGAACAAGCTTGTATCCCATTTGTAAGGGTTGGATGAATGATGCAAGCCCTCCCATTGTCTCCCATGGAAAGACACATCCCCATTGGGGCACTGGATTAGCTGCCATTGGCCAAGTGTGTGGTGCAAGAGTATAGTCGGCTGGGCAAGGTTGTCTACATGCATCATTGTCGTCAATAGGTGGAACACGAGCAAGTAATGAGTGGAACTGAAGGATCCTATGAAGTGGCAATCTACTCTTTGCTATGGTGGGTGCCCATGGCTCTCAACGTTCACCCTACAAATGCCAATATGACCTTTTGGAGGGCGTGGATTCCATATAGGGAGACCAAACCCAAGATGGAGACTCACTTGCAATCTTTTATAAGATCCAATGCATCCCCTCACCTTCCAGTACAACCAAACATTAGTGTAATTGAGTAAAATGAGCTTACAAATCATGGATCGAAGTGGACACTTCATAGTGGCTTGCCCTTCCATAGTGGGCTTTAGAACGTGCAAGTGTCCCCAAGTTCAAGAATAAGGTTAACCAAGGACCTTACTAGGTGGTTTCAGAGTCTATGGGGAGTGACATGTCCATGGTACATCCATCGAATGGCAGGTGGCATGTGAAATAATGATGGAATGGAGTGGGACATCAGGGGAAGGCTTCAGGCCACAAGCCACAGTACAAGGGTAGCTATAATAAGGGAAGCCCACATTTGGGTATATGAATGTAGGAAGGAGAAATCATGGTACATGTGTTACCCCGACCTTTGTTTTCCACCCTTCTTCATATACCTTTTTCCTTTTATTGTTTATTCTTTTGAAGCTGCTTGGGGCTCCAGGGGATGCGAATATGATATGTAAGATATAGCAGTGAATACCCCCTTAGAGTGGGGCATTTGATTGCTCACTAGCGGTTGGGACAATCATGGGTTCCTTAATGATGCAAGGGGCTGATATGAGGAGAAGGGTGTTAGCCATAATAATATGTGTAGAACTCATGTTTGGCTTTTGCCCATGTGCTAAATTTGTATGTCCCAACTATCTTTTCCATTTTATGGTATATTTCCTATTGAGAGTGGCAAAATTATGCTTTTTCTTTTCTTTTTAGCTGCATCAACCTTTGGGGCATCCTTCCAAGCTCGACCCAAAGTGTTGGCAAGGGGGAGATGAGACTAACTCCTTGCAGACCCAATGAACAAATGTGGACTTGGATGGGAAATACAGTGAATGGGGTTATAATGAGTGGAGGGGAGTAATGTATATGGTGTCGAGAAGCGAGACCACACAACCAAAGTCGGGGTTTCCCATGTAGTGCCACTCCTAAATCTAGTAGTCAATAAAGGAGATGCCACAGGACTAGGATACAAGGTTAACTATCAAACTGGATAGAGGAGACATGAGTACAAACCAAGCCCACTCTTTATGCTAAATCCCCCACTAATCCATGCCCAAAAGTGTCCATGATAACACAAATACCTAACTACACAATGAGAAGCTTTACCTTTGGGGTTGGAAGACCCACCTTCAAACATACGATCATGACAAATGGGTGAGGGAGCATATGGCTGGCTCAAGTGGTAGAGATAGTGGCACATCGAGCTATTTGGTGGCTGCTGACTGCCAATTGAGGACCATCTAGAAGAAATTTTTTCTCCTATGGATACTACCCACAGGTGGTGGGTAACAAGACCACGCAACGAAAATCGGGGTTTCCCATGTAGTGCCACCCCTAAAGCTAGTAGCTAATAAAGGAGATGCCACGAGACTAGGATACAAGGTTAACCATCAAATTGGATAGAGGAGACAAGAGTACAAACCAAATCCACTCTTTCTGCCAAAAGCTTGCCACTAATCCATGCCCAAAAGTGTCCATGACCATTAATAAGTAAACAAAAATACCCAACTTCACAATGAAAGCCATACCTGTGAGGTCGGAAGGCCCATCTTCAAATATACGATCATAATAGATGGGCGAGGGAGCATATGGATGGCTCAGGTGGCGGAGATAGAGGCACATCGAGTTATCTGGTGGCTGTCGGCTGAGGACCATGTAGGAGAAAAAATTTCTCCTATGGATATTGTTGTCGCACAGTGTCTAGCCACCACGACAACGACACAGATGTCACCCTGATCCCCAATCTCTCTGTGTAAGTTGTCTCCCTGCAACAGGCTAAGGGGGGTAGACCCTACGAAAATGGAATGAAAGAGAACTAGTTGGAAACCAACTAGTTCAAGAGACATAGTGAAGCAACCAAGTACTCGATTTAGATATAGCAAGATTTATAGGATTTGATTAGATTTTAAACAATTGATGTCTGTGCCTTATGGAGTCAATGATCTTGCTAGGAAATTTAAGACCAAGTAATTGATTTGCAACTACTGCTTAGATGAATGAGTATCTTATATGAAGTGCAAATCCTAAACTTAATATGAGATGTAAGAATCTTGGTTAATTTTAGTTAAATACCTATCTAAGTTTTAACCCTTCAATCCTTTCTATATTGAGCCCGATTTCGTAGTAATTGGCAGAAAGAAGATAAGGTGAAGCACACTAAGGTGTGATTAACGATACCTCTCCTGAAAATCTAACATACCAGGCAGAGACCTGTGGCTTTGACCACTGCAAGGTCACCGTTTTAAGTACTATTAAAAGCAGGTTTTTCAAGCAAAGATGGATGGATACCTATCTCTCTATTGACCAAGCTTATGCTTGGAAGTAAATTTTAGTTATGCAGAACTAATTTAATATGCAAATGCACGAGATGATTAGAAGATGAGATGAAGTTAAATTCAAGGATGAAAAGCGCTTATGTTACGATCTGATTCAGAGTTATATACCAAAGCCCTTATTGTCAAAATGAATATTCACTTCACTAGACAAAGATTGAAAGATAAACTTCTTAGCAATATCATAATTAGACCACAAGCTTACTTCAAATCTTCTAGATTATTTCAAATGTAATTATAGCTTAAAAAGAACAAAAGCGTCTTCACAACTTAATATCAGATGCTCGAAAGATACTCATTTTATGAAACAAAATATATGCATTTTATCACAATTCCATGACAGAGTACTTAATTTTCAGAAATTAGTTTTTTAGGACAGTAGTAAGAAAAACTTTATGACAGCAGCAATATGACAATGAAAATAGTAAGCTATCAATGATATCTTTATGTGAAAAATTTACTGAATTTTTTCCGAACTTGCCCACATGAACTCTGTAAAAAAAAATTCAGCCTGTTATGATGTGATTTCTAGAATTATATCAGATCTGATAAACTTATTACAACCAACAATTAAAACATGGCATAAGCCTAATGATGAATGCCTGACTCAAGAAATTAATTCCTTAATGTATTAGACAATTTAGGAACTGATTTTAGGCTAACCCTCATGAAATTTTGCCACTGTCATATTTCATACTTCAGAAATGGAATTATTCAGAGATAACAGTCACCCAAAATGTAGCTCTAGGCCAAATTTTTGATACACATCAAACATAAATGACTTATTAATGTATTTAGCAATTTTTTTAGTTAATTTCAAACCACTTAGATGTGTTTTTCACCACTACTAGAAAGGTATATGATTGCTGTAGCAAACAGTGAGGAAAAAGATGGTTTAGAGATCAAACTTGTAGGTCCTAGGCCTTGAAAATCATTTGCCCAAGTTGCCAAAAAAATTTCAATACTTGAAACACAAATTTTTACCAAATTTTGTGCAAAAACTCACCAATGATTAGCTTCAAAAAATTAAATATTTAGATAAAAAATGGAGCAAGGGGAATCTAGGGTAAATGAGAGCTAGCACAGGGCCAATAGAACTAGCGTTGGGCTAGGAGAAAGCAGATCTGGGCTTAGGAGCCCCAAAACTTGAAACCCTTGTTTTAAAAAAAATTATTTTTCTTCAGATTTATTGCAAAATCTTTAATGATTGGCCTTGCAAAAATATTTGGGACAAGATATTGCACTTGAGGGCCTAGATCTGTCTCAAAACCCCTAGGTCTGCTTGAAAAAATCTTAGATCTGAGGATTTACTTGGCTGATTTCCCAGATCTATTCCTGCAAACAATCTTTGAGCTCAGATTTTGCCCTCCAGGGGCTAGAATTAGCTCAGATCTGAAAATATTTTTGGTTGATTTCAGAGATCTATTCCTGTAAACAATCTTTGAGCCCAGATCTAACCCTCGAGGGTCTAGATCTAGCTTAGATCTGAAGATTTTCTTGGCTGGTTTCTCAGATCTATTCCTGCACAAGTGAAAAGAGAAAAACCCAATACACAATATGTACAAAAATAGAGAAAATCCCAAAAACTCAAGTGTTAAAATTCAAAATTATGTTGCAAAATTTCAGATCTACACAAGTAAATAACAAATCTATACAAATAATTTACAGATCTATCAGATCTGAGGAGTATGAATCCAACTCTGCTTCCAGATATGATAATCTAAGGCTCTTAATAGCTAGATCTGTCAAAATTTCCATAAAATATTTAAAATATTTTGAAATTTTAGAAAGATACTAGCCCAAAAACACCCTACAGAAAAAATATTATTGTTAGATAAATCTTGAGGCTTATATGAAGTAGGCTCTTCAAAAAATATGTGTTGAGAGTTGGCTGGTCCAACCGAAGACTATCCCCAAACGCTCAATGAGAACCTAAGAGATCTTTTGTAAACACTAGATCAACCATCAAATGAAGTAGAGAAATAGAACAACAATAAAATTATGAAGAAATAGAGATACCTGCTACTTCAATCAAAATTAAAAATGTTGTCTTAGATCCAACAAACTGAATAAGATACCTGTATTCAGATTATTCTAAGAGAGCTTTGATTGACAGTTTTCACATAATATTAAGCAGAAATTAAAACAATGTTACCATAAATTCATGAAGAATAACACTACAATACGTTGAAACCCCAAAGACTTTTGCATTAAATCAAAAAAGTATACAAGAGAGCTTGAGAGCTTAGTACACGATCCAGAGATCGGATAGATCAATTGACAAATGACCTCCTATTTAAAGATAAATCTTCTAACCGCTAGTTTGAGTGATCCTTGTCAAAGCAATCTCGGCCATCGATGAAAATTAAAATTTCTTTTAATCTCATCTGTCGAAATATTAAATTCTTGAGGAAATTCGAATTTTTAAATTAAATGTATTTTAATTAACTCAATTTTTTTTTTTTTGAGTTAATTTTCTCAAAAATTTGACTTTGACTTAAACCCCAGGGGCCAAAGGCTTAAAATTTAGCAAAAAAATTAATTTACCTTAGTCCCGAGACCTTTGAGAATTTGAATTTTAAGGACCCACGAATTTTTCCTTTGGAAGACTTAAATTTCCTTAGGACTTATAATTAATTAAATTTCTGGTTTAGGATTTTAATTAATTTTTGGCCATAAAATTTAATTAATTAACTTATGAGGGGATAAATTATTTTTCCAACCTTCAAGACACTTTACATTAAGATTTTCATATTTTTTACATCTCAAGGGGGAAAACCCATTTGTAAAAGACCTTCACAGACCACCCAATTCTATGACACAAATCTAATTTAGCAGATCAAACAATTTGTAATAAAATAGTCTAACCAAATAGTTAGGATTATTCCCAAATCACTTTTACATAGACTTGATCTAGAACACTAGGACTCCCTTAAGATCCCAGTGACAAAATCCATTCCAGCGTTGGGGTAAGGCTGAAGAAAAACTCTGCCGACCATTCGAGAATGGATCGGTGAGACAAAAATCCCCCTGGAATGTAGATCGTCACCAGAAAAGTAGGTTTACTTAGGGAATTATATGCACAACATGGATCTGCTGAAATTATTTACATTATACACATGTAGATTAGGTTTACATTATAAGATGATGATCAAGCTAATGATGATAGCTGGACGACACAAACACATCGATCGGGCACTATCCCTTTTGCGAAAAAGGGGTGTACTACCATGGGTTTTTTACACATAGTGGTCAACAAATATCACCCACAGGTGGTGGATAATAGAATCTAGTTGTGCATTTATTCAATAGATATGATTTTTCTATTTTAATAAAGTGCCAGGCGCTAGGTTCATGGAAAATTAACATGCCTAGCCCTTGATGTAATTTTGAATACTTGGTGAACTTTCTCTAATGACAGACTTGGTTTGCCACATTATATGGCTTATTTAATCTGATATCACTGTATGTCATGATTGGATATTTGTTTTGATTCATAATTCTTTAGAAGGCTTTCTGCCTTCATCCTTCTGGTTTTGATCTCATGTTATATAATTTTCCTTCACTTGTTCTAGTTGTTCAACTCCATTAACCCTTTGAGATTGGCATTGGTCTTGATTTGTTCATCCATCTATTTCCAAGGCTTGTCTTACACCTTTTCTTTGGGTTGTTCCCTTGTGTTGAAGGAGAGCTAAGCTAAAGAGAGTGAAGGAGCTAGTGGGTAGCCCTTCTTCTTTGCCTCTAGTGTCATACTCACGTTTTAGGGCTTAATCACTTAATGTGCAGGTTTGGGAGTTAACAAGAGGAAAAGTACAAGACTTGGCATGATCAACATAGAATTAAGAAGGCATTCAAGGGTGGGACACATAGTCTGGTTGCATGTAAATAAAGAAAAGCTACAAGGCCCTTATAAGAAGAGTATGTCTCGATGGTATGGTTCTTTAAAAGTGTTGGATAAGGTAGGTGATATTGTCTATACACTCTCCATATATGCACAATTACTTAGTAGTGAATGTGGAAAACTTGAAATGGTATTAGCCTTCCATGCTAGACTAGGAAATTGTTGGGCAAGTTTTACTACCGTATGGAACATAGCACTAGAAGCTTTGGTAGAGTTAGCAAAAGAGACAATTTTGCAAAAGAAGTCTTGAACAAGTAGATGGGGGAAACATGATTTTTGGGAGACTAGGTTGGAATTACAATTTGAAGGAAAGGCTAAATGGTATTCTAGGGTGAAGGTAGAGGAAAAGTTCTTGCACATCCTTTAGTGAATGCTTTTGGGGATGAAAAGCATTCCCAAATGGGGTGGTATGTTCCAAAATGGATCACTATATATTTTGTCCTATATTTTGGTACTACTTAGGTGGAAAAATGGAGCTAAAGGTTTGTAGGACCCATTTTAAAGGTAGGTTTTATTTTGGTGATTTGTGATCATATAACTTCGAGAGACCATTTGAAGCATTAAATGACCATTTTTGGGGTTCAAAACTTTGCAAACAATGTTTGTAATATCTCAACATTGTTCTACACATTGAGAACTTTCCAATGGTTCAAAGTTTATTTCAATTGGGTTCCATATGAGGAAGTTATGCCTCTTGCAAGTTGACCCATGTTATTGATCACAATGGTACCAAATGAATGCCATGCCAACTCTCATTATTTACATGTGGGGTAGGTTGACATTCAAGAAGATTGTAGAGGATACAAAAACCTAACCCAAATTGGAAGCTGAGGCATGCAAAAGCCTTAACTCTAACCTTAACCCTATCCATAGATGTCTATTAGGAGAGTTGAATATTTGGCTGCTGTGAAGAGGAGGGGTTCTGTTCTTGTTGCATTGGTTTATTTATCCACCGTTGAGTAAAGCAAGGGAGTGGGATATTGAAGGAGAAGAGAGGAAGTAGAAGACCTTGTAGCAATCATAAAGGCCACAATGTCCATGACAACTCCATAGTGAGTTAAACTTTTTTTGTATTTGTATTTCATCACCGAGAAGAAAAGAGCAAGGCATAGTCCTGAACTTTTGGTTGGGTTGTCTTATGTTCATATTTCATCGGAACTCTCTCTTTTCATCAGTGCCCTCTCTATACTTGTTTCTTTTATAGTATGAGCTATTGTCTTACACAATGATAACGGACAATGGTTAACTAACAATTAATTGGTCAAAATTGCAGTCGATGTATGTTTGAATTGCCAACATTTTGTCTTTTACATACAGGTGCATTTCTGTGTTGTTCTTGATGTTGATTTAAACCTTTTTATTGATGTAGATAATATTAATTTGTAAATCCTATCAACCGCTGGTATAATATGTCAACTGTATTGTTTACAGTCTGGTGTGGCAGAAGTGGTATATTTCATCGACAAGAAAAACAACAGTAATGATACTGCTTATAATGCTTCTCGGAAATTGTTATCCATGGCCGGGGTGAAGGTGAATTTGCTGCTTTCTTTCCATGTAGTATCAATCATAGAGGATATCCTTGTATGGCTGTACAGTAATTCATTAACTGACGTCCTTGCAGTTTATTTCGTTGCAATTCCACTCTATAGTGCACTGAATATTCATTCGATCTCTTCTTATTTGACAGGTTTGGAAGCATGAACCTATGAAGTCCCGTGTAACTGTTGACTTCAGTTAAAGTCTTTTGGACAAACATGCACACGTTCATTCTTCTTTGGCCTTAACAATGTGATTCATAATAATAATTTGTGGGATAGTTATTTGTGTATTGTATTATAGTGTAGGATCTCTCAGAGCTAATAATGTCTGGGAGAATTTTATTAATCTACTGTGTTTTATACACTATCTAAAGCAAGTACGTTCCTGTTGTACGTGATCAAGATGAAAAGTTGTTATGGCGAGCCTTCACGGGTACGATACGATGGTTTGGCTGGGCTAATTTACCAGTGTGAAAGAGTTCTGTGACATATCATATTGTGATAGTCATACATTTATATATTTTTATACGGGTTGATTCATTTCAGGTATTGAATGGAGTGGAGGGAAGATGTCACTGATTTAAGCTCATTCTTAATTGTAAAAGAGAGTTGCACGGTCATAAAAAAAATGGAATAAATTAAAAAGAATCCATTCAGTCATTAAATTATAAGTTCAATAAGTATGTTTTTTCCATTGCTTTCCCCCTAATATAATAATTCAGGGGAATTAAAAATGGAATAAATTAAAATGAATCCATTTAGTCATTAAATTATAAGTTCAACAAGTATGTTTCTTCCCTTGCTTTTCCCCTGAATATAATAATTCTCCAATTAAACAAACCTGTAGTTTGCGAGTTAACTAAAATTGCCTCCGCTTTAGAAAGTTTTATTGGAAGGTAAGAATATACAATAGATTAACTGTCCTGCTTTCTATTTGAAAAAAGGATCTAAATAGCAAAGAATCTCTTCTTGTACCCTTTGACTTCTGTATAACCAAGAATCTTGAGATAAAATGTACCTCCTGAGTTTGGAAAAACAAAGTTAATACAACAGTTTCAATAATGGACCTCCTGAGTTTGGAGAAAACAAAGGAAATGCAAGAGTTTTGGATAGAGAAAAATGAGAAAACGTAAACATAAGCTTTTCAAAATAGTTTTGTTTTGTTTTTTTGGTTTTGTTGTATTTAATTTTTTCTGCTTAATATAATATGTTAAAAAACATTAATAAGTTTTTAAAGTATGGATATGAAATTAATTTAAAAATGATATGAGAAAACATTATTCACGAGAAAAACTATTATATAAGTAACTTTATATTTGATGATAATTTCAGGACTATGTCAATAGGAAATTAATTTTAGAAAACAACCATCAGAATAATTCAATGTATTGATATGAAATCAAATTTATGAATATATAAATTGGGTATATAGATTAGAGAAGCTTAAAGTTGGTAGACTCTTTGTGTTTCCATTAAAACATGTTATGTCTAGTCATTGCATTATAAGAGTTAATATCTGTTTAATTCTTGAGTTTAGGAAGTTGTTAGTGTTAGGCATGTGGAGCAATTTGCTAAGCATTATGTAAATTTTTCTAAGATATCTGGGGATGTTTTACATTCACTTCTTTTCTTTAGTCAACATCAGTGGCCATTTTACAAGATTAGTTGATTTGTACTTGTTTTAAATTTTCCATTGAAGAGGGCATATCTTAAATGTCACTACAAATATATGCTATATTATATAGTGATTGCTTATGATTAGAATACAATATTACAAGCATTGTGCTTAGAATATTGAAATGAAGTGAGAATATGAGAAAAGCTACAATATAAAAAATAAATACATTAATGATACAATGAACATAAGATGTATCATAGGAAAACCAATATGGAAAACCGAAAAAATGAGGGTTGGGTTTTTCTCTTTCCTTGGATGTATAATGTAAGATAGAAAGAAAGATGAACTCACTATGGAGTTACAATAAATAACTATTGCAATGTTTTCTTTGTTTGTTTTACTCAAATCTAACATCTTTGCTTTGGTTAGCTATGTAACAATAAATGACAATAATAAGGATATAACTATTATTGCTTGAATTCTCCCTAGAAGAAAATTCCTAATCTCACTTAAGGGAAAACCCAAGGACACCATAAGAGAAGCTACATGTTGTCATCTTGGCAACTTTTCTTCTCAATTTTGTGCAGGAAATGGTCTCCTATCTAAGGGGGATACCCTATAATTAATTTTAAGCTTCTTGTTTAGTACATGTGGAAAACAAAAAGGATTAGATTCTAACTTATTTTGAAAGAAATTGGTTTAAGGTTGCTTGGAAATTCTTTGAATGGGCAATGGTTAGTGTATATGAAAATTGGTGAAGTGTTTGGAAGATATCAACCATTTGATTTAAGTGAACGCTATGTAGTGTTCTTGCAAATTGGTGTAGTGTTTGAAAAATATCTACTATATGATTTAAGACAATGTTGTGTGAAACTTTGCATATTTGTCATTCGTAGCAAATGAAAGATTCATCCATTAAGCATTGCTCCCCAAATAATAAAAAGTGCAAGTGCTAGTTAAAGAAGAGAGAATGTAGTAATTCTTAGGGTTTATAGACAAATATTTTCCCTATGATGCAATTATCTAATATACTAACAAGCTTGAACAATAGCATTTGGCCCAACATATATCATAGTATTAAATAGGATCATACCCTTAATTGTATTACTTGATTAACACGGTACACGAGAGTATATTCATAAGTACTATTCTCAGTGCCACTATGGGAGCTGGTTGGTTGAATGGTTGGTTTTAAGAGACCTATAAGACCTTCAATATACTTGAGTGGATGTGAGGTCTGTGTACTAGTGATGCCTAATGTAATCCTACTTGAAGGGTGGCAACATGGGTTATATGGATTTCCAACAAGGTGAAACTAGGGGCTTCCAACTTAGCGAAGTCATGTGTACATATTGTGTGTATTTGTCTCCAATCACAATTTATGTGCTTAACAACAAATCATTGTGGTTGTTTAAATATGTTAGAACACATCTCTAGTCTTCAAAAAATTTAATTTTATTTAACCATAATATGCTTTATTATTTAATTGGTTGAGATATGTATTGCACAAGTTAGATTACTTTGATGGCAAGTCTTTATTTAATTATTAAATAAATAAATAAAATCAATTTTAAAAGGAAAATAAATAACAGGTATTATGTCAATACACCAGTTTACATATGTTGCTTAAATGTTGTCAAAGTGCTCAATTAATCATGGAAAATCACAAACTTTATTCAATTACAAGATCCCATAAAACTTGAGTAACATATGTATCATCAAAATAAAATAATTATGTTTTTGAATTAGTGAACCTAAAAGATGTGGTGTGATTGTGCCAAGCATTATTATATTTCTTCAGCTATATTTAAGCCACGTATCAAGATTGTTTACTTTGAATAAATTGAATGCCAATTGTGCAAGAAAATACCATGTTATAATTTAGTCTATGCCAATAGAGATTAAACAAACAATATTTATCAAGTAAAATATGTGCTAATGTGAGATCATGAGTTAATAAAAAATGTTGCTTTATTAAACCACAAATTTCTTTTGTCCCAAGGATTCATTAGATTCCCTTCCAAACTTGATTTAAAATTGAATGGATCAACATAGTGAATTTAAAGGTGTACAAATTTTCATTTATATATGTTTAATAAGTGTATTTTCTTTAGAAAAGAATGAAGATGATATTAGATTTTTAAACATAGAGATCATGCCACGTGTTAGTAACCAAATGAAACAATGAGGTAATTCACACATTAATGAGAAATAATACATTGAAATAAGATGTTGCTTATGACTTTAGGATCCTTGCTAAAATTCACAAATAGCAGCAAAACAGTAAGTCTGAGCTGATCTAGGTTGGATGAATGATTATAAAATTAAAAAACAAAATTTAAGTTCATTTTTAATGATAGAAAAAGAGTAGCATGGGCGGAATAAATCAATTAATTAATTAAAAAGAATTCATTCAGTCATTAAATTAGAAGGTCAATGAAGGATGTTTCTTCCATTGCTTCACCCCCCAATATATAATAATTTTCCAATTAAACAAACTTGTATTTTGCAAGTTTCCATGACCTCTAAGCATTTAATTGGAAAAGGGGGTTGTGGGCTTGTTGTTGACCAAGTCCGTCCAAGCTAAACTTGCATCTACTAAAGTTGGTATCAAAAGTTTTATCAAGAGGTATACAAAATTGGTAGTGAAAATATAAAATAAATTTTCCTTTCCATTTGAAAAAAGAGTCCACATAAGCTTTTATTGTTCCCTTTGAATTCTAAAGAACAAAGAATCTTAAGATGAAATTTACATTTAATTTTGGAAAAAACAAAGTTAATACAACAATTTCAATAATTTGCCTCTTGACTTTGGACAAAACAAAATAAATGCAAGAGTTTGAAGCAATAAAAATGAGAAAACAAAGTAAACATTAGTGTTTGAAAATATATTTTGCTTTTTATTAAAAAATATTACTAAATAACAAAAGCAATTAAAATTAATTAATGTATGGATATGGAATTAATTTTAAAAATGATATAAAAAAATATTACTTACAAGAGAAACTATCATAAAAGTATTTTTATATATTTGATATGAAAATAATTTTAAGAGCGTGTTAATATCCAAAAGAAATTTAGAATCATATGAATAATTTAATGTATGGATATGAAATAAAATATGAATATAGAAAGTGGGTATATATTAGAGTAGATGCTTTGTATTTCTATTAAATCATGTCTTTATAAGGGTTAATATTTGTGTAATACTTGACTTTGGGAAATTGTGAATGTTAAACATGTGGAGCAATTTGTTAAGCATTATCTAATTTTTCATAATATATTTGGGGTGTTTTACATTCAATTCTTTTCTTTAGTCAAACATCAATGACTACTTCTTCTTCTTCTTCTTTTTTGGTTTTTTGCTTTTTGTTTTTTGTTTTGATTTTTTTTCTATATAATACTACCTAAGCACCCACGGGGGATTTGAAACGGTGACCTATCACAAGGAGTGCCTTAATAGTACACCCATTCACTATCAATCCAAAGCCCCGTGGGCACATCAATGACTACTTTACAAGATTTGTTGATTTGTAATTGTTTTGTATTTTCCATAGAAGAGTTTGTTACAACATATCTTAAATGGCAGTGCAAGTATAAGCTATATTAGGTAGTGATCACATTATGATTAAAATACAATATTATAAACAATGCTTAGAATATTGAAATGAAGTGAGAATATGAGAGAAGTTCTAATATAAAAAATAAGTACATCAATGACGTAATGAACATAGGATGTATCACAAGAAATGAGGGTTGGGTTTTTTTCTTTCCTTCTTAGATGTATAATATAAGATACAAAGAAATATGAATTCATCATGAAGTTACAATAAATAACTATTACAATGTTTTCTTCATTTGTTTTACTCAAATATCCAACCCCTTTGGTTTGGTTAGCTATGCAACAACAAATGACAATAATAAGGATATAACTATTATTGCTTGAATTCTCCCTATAAAAAAAATCCTAACCTCACTTAAGGGAAAACCTAAGGACACTATAAGAGAAGCTATGCACTGTCACCTAGGCAATATTGCTTCTCACTTTTGTATCTAGGAAATAGTCTCATATTTGAGCAGGGATAACCTATACTTAATTTTAACCTTATTATTTAGTACATGTGAAAAACAAGCTAGGATTAGATTCTAATTTACTTCAAAGGAAGCTCGTTTAAGATTGCTTCAAAATTCCTTGAATGAGCAATGGTTAGTGTATGTGCAAATTGGTGAAGTGCTCAGAAGATATCAACCATTTGATTTAAAACATTGCTATGTGAAATCTTGCATGTTATTGTTTATGCAAATTGGTGAAGAATTCGAAAAATATCCACTATATGATTTAAGACGATGATGTGTGAAATTCTTGCATATTTTCCATTTGTAGTAAATGATAGATTAATCCATTAAGTATTGCTCCCCAAATAATAAAATGTGCTAGTGCTAGTTAAAGAAGAGAGAGTGAAGTAGTAAATATTAGGGCTTGAAAGGGTTTATAGACAAAGGTTTTCCTTGTGATGCAATTTTGTAATATACCAGTAGGCTTGAACAATAATATTTGGCCCAACATATATCATAATACAAAAGAAGATCAATCATACTCTTAGTTGTACTACTCTATTACCATGGTACGTGAGAGTATCTTCACGAGTACTATTCTCAATGGCACTATGGTAGCTACTTAGTTGAATGGTTGGTTTTAAGAGACTTATGGGACCTTCAATATACTTGACAGGACGTGAAGTCCATGTACTAGTGGTGCCTAATGTAATCCTACTCAAGGGTTCCAACATGAGTTATATGGATTTCCAACAAGGTGAAACTAGGGGCCCCAACCAAATGAATGCATGTGTAGTTCTTCTGTGTATTTGTCTCCAGAATTTTATGTACTTAGCAACAAATCATTGTGGTCTTTTAAAGATTTTAGAACATGTATTTAGTTTATTTATTTTTAATTGTTCATAATATGCGTTGATACCTAATCAGTTGATATATGTACTGCACAAGTTAGATTAATTTAATGATGAGTCCTCATTTAATGATTAAATAAATAAATAATTTTAAAGTGAAGATAAATAACATTATGTCAATACACTAATTTATATATGTTGATCATGGAAAGTCAGTGACTTTATTTGATTACAAGATCCCATAAAATTCAATCAACATATGTATCATAAAAAAAAAAATTTATGCTTTTGAATTAGTGAACCTAGAAGATAATGTGTGAGTAGGCCAAACATTTTATATTACTTTAGCTATATTTAAGTCATGTATCAAGATTGTTCACTTTAAATAAAGTGAATGCCATTTGTGTAAGAAAATACCATGTTATACTTTAGTTTGTGTCAATAAAGATTAAAGAAATTTTGATATATGAACAACATTCGCCAAGTAAACCATATACTAATGTGAGATCACGAGTTAATAAAAGTTTGTACTTTATTAATTCACAAATATATTTTATGTCTCAAGGATTTATCAGATTTCCTTTCAAAGTTGATTTAAAATTCAATTGATCATCATAGTGAATTTAAAGGTACTACAAATTTTCATTTATATATGCTTAATAAGTGTATTTTCTCTAAAAATTAACGACAATGATATTAGATATATAAATTTAGATATTATACCACATGTATTAATAGCTAGATAAAACAATGAGGTAATTCACACATTAATGAGGATTAACTCGTGGAAATAAGATGTGTATGAGCTTAGGATCCTCCTTTATTCTTTATTTTTATGTTTCTCTTTAAAAATTAAAAAAAATTAAAAAAATACTTATTTAAAAATAAAAATAAAATCAATTTACCTCTAATGTTTGAATGAATAAGTAGACAACTTGATTGATTGAATATGTGAGGAGAATCCTACCTACTATTGGGTGTCTAGAGTTGATCTTCTTATCACTTAAAATTCCATATTTGTGGATTGGTGCGCCCCAGCCCATCACCCCCCCCGCCCCAACTTTAAATATGGAGAAAAATTATTCCAATTTAAGATTAATTATTCTCAAGTTTTTGTGAAGCATTAGATCCAAGATTTGTTAAAAATAACTTAAGGCTAAGGAATATGTTTTAAGAGTGAACAAAAAAAATCAGATGAAATTATAACAATTTTTTCTTTAATATTTTAATGAATTATTCATTAATTACCCTAAGGAGATATCAATTTTTTTATTATTAATTATGCCTCATTGGTGTTTATTAACCTTCACCTTGCTTTCTTCTACAAACTAATATAACTAGATCTCCTTTAGTAAATTGAGTTTAGCTTGGGTTGTTTTGAAGAATAGTTGTTATCCTCCCTACCCAGGTTCAAGTCTCATAAGTTGGCATGCTAATGCTCTAGAATATAGTAACCTTTTTGTACTCTTAAGTGAGTTTATACTAAGGGTTGGCCTAGTACTAGCAACCTATCTCGTCTTCGAGTTGAGAGAGATGTTGACTTTTTCCTTAGGTGGTACGCAATGCCCAAAATTTGTGTGTAATAAAACTAAATCTACTTTAAAAAAAGTTACAACTAAGAAAATACCCTAGAAATATAAATAGTAAAATGTTTGTTTATTATCAATGAGAAAAAATGAGTTAAAGCAATTTTATTTATAAGAGAAGAGGGGCTTCAAGACCGTCATTCAAAACATTGTGTTTTACAATGCCATGTATATATTACAAGTGGTATTTTAACAAACCCTTAATTTCTTCCTTGATTTGGCCTAATTAATGGAGTGCTCCAATCTTGTGGCCAAATTATATACATGTGGATATCAAGTGGTTGAAACATGTGATACTTTCTATGCGACAACTTCTGCATCAACATAACTTAGTCAATTTTTACTTCATTATTTATTTATTTTTATTTTTATTTTATTTTTTATTTTTATTTTTATTTTTTATTTTTTTATTTTTATTTTTATTTTATTTTTATTTTTATTATTTTATTTAATTTTTTTTTTATTAATTTTTTTTTTTATTATTTTTTATTTTTATTATCATGGCCCATTTCAAAAATATCACAATCAATCTACATCCAATGGCATTAATATGGGTGAAATTCTGCCACTACCAAAAGAGAACTTCCTTTGGAGTCGAATGCCTTGAAAAAAATTATACTCTAACTACCTTGAGCTACGCTCACATGTGAGAATACTTTTCCAAGTGGCTCATGCATGCTTTGTATGTTGTCAAGTATGTGAATTGTTAATGTGGCATTCATGCTATCATGGTTCTCAAGGGAACCTACATACATTTCAAGGTACAATGCATGAACTCCAATGTGTAGCATCCCAACTTATCAATATGGATTAAACTCCAAACAAGATATAAGGCACAAAAACATAGATAATCTAAGTTAGCATAATTTGCATATGCTAATCTTACCAATATGTATAAGCAGACCATGGTGGTACAACTTCCTCCCCTTTAAACATGTCTTGGGGTAGGACAAAATGTATCCTCCTAATTTTCTCTATGAAGGATATATTAGGGCAATGTAATTTTTGGAATGGGACTAGAGAAAACTTATAATATAACTGTGAAATTATCGAAGTGAAGTATTAACTTGTTTTGTAGGCCAACTAGTCTTTTTTTCACGAACAATCTTCATATAAATTATAACAAACCATTGAGATGGGGTCTTTTTTATTCAACATTTTGCAACTTTGGCACCATTCTCTTGTCCTTTTTGTTATTTTTCATTATTTTTTTAGTCCTTTTTTCTTTTGACAAGCACTCAACTTTAGGACTTCAAGGGTAGGCCTTTTATCGTAGTATATATATTTTTTTAAACTCTCATGGCCTATTACTTTGGCTTGATTTGATTGAGATTTACATGAATTTTCTTTTCTTCATTCAAATCTTTAATGGTGACAAGCTATTCATAAATTAAAAAATACAAAAAATTATATGGTTGAGATTAAAATGTAAGAGGAATGGAAAGTGTTAAGTTTGAAGGTGACGATTATGTTACCTGCCTTGCTACCTAGGTGTATCTAGTAGTCTAGGCCGAAACACACGTCAAATAACAATTATGTTTCCTCGTGGTTATATAGGATAAGTAGGTAGGATTTTTACTCAGTTATAGATAATAAAGGCTCATATCTATTTCACATGACATTTATAAACAAGAATCATCATCAAAACTCTATGCTAGGAAACAACACATGGAATCACAATAACTCGAAAGAATCAACATGGAGTAATGTTTCCTAGCACATATGACAATGAAGTATCTAGGAAGCATGAACAAATATATCACCGTATAATGAATTTGAAGCACATGTGTATGATAGAGTATAAGAGACAGGTAGGCATGAATCTCAGAATCTAAAACATATACATGCAACAACATTACACTTTATAGAGTGTGTCTCTACAATAGTTACCCTAAAGGGGAAAAATTAATGGTTTGATTTCTTTGTTCGCCAGTTTTTTCCTTACCTTGTGACTTAGGTGTCCCTTTAGCGTTGGCTTAAAAATGTTCTTAATATTAGTAATGTTTAAGTCAAAATTTATGATACATTTTTGATGAATTCCCATGCATTTTATGGCAGTCAACATTGAAGAATGTGAACTTGAATTATTCTTCTAATGTTGTTATAAGTCCCAAAGTGAAAGTTGGGTGAAAAGTTATGATTTTTGTACTGCTCCTTATTTTTGGACAACTAAAATCCATGTAGTGTAGCGTTCTTGCTTAGCCCTATTCATGCTAGGGCTATTGTTCTTGCATTTTTAGGTTGTTCGTAGTTTAGGTTTTGTTGGCATCATCATCAAATGTATTTTTCCTGTAGTTATGGGATTTTTGTAAATGCGTGTAATTACCATATTTATTTTTAGATATGAGCTACCACCATTATAGTGATTTTTTAATGTATATTGTAGTGTGTTTTGATTCAATAATAGACATTAGTTTTCAATATGATATGTTTCTTTCAATAATGTATCAATGCTCTCTTTGCAATATTGCATGAGTTTTATTTCATTGTCAATAAAATCGATTTTAATGTTGTTAAAGCAATTTTCTTTTTGAGGTTATTCCATGCATTCCTTGAATGAGGATGGGGTTAGGTTATTGGTAGTTGTGCCTCAAACTAGTCAAGCTTAGTGAAGACTTGCCTTATTGACACAAGTGGCCTCTCATGGTGGATGAAGTAAAGAAAGACAATGGAATAAGAGATCTTATCCAAACTTTGGACTAAGAGACATTTAAATGATAGAGGAACAAGATGATGCACTGTTTCTTCTAGATCCTTTGACAAATACCAACATTCTTGAAGGAACCTTTTATAAGTAACCATTTTGGAGGAATAAAACCCTTCGACATATAAATTATTTTGATATCCCTCTATTGGAAGAAAACATAGATGCAAAATATTTCGAAAGGTGGTTAAAAATGTTGTTATTCTTTGTTGAAAACTTTTCTAACTATGAAAAGCTTACTTTTGGATTCTTAAAATACGTTCTCCATGTCAAGGTTTGGTAGGATGCTTTATTACATGCAACATTTTAGAGATTTTAAATTGTATGAGACAAAACCGATTTGTGGATGCTCCCAAGGAGTAATTACTTGATGGAAGCTATGAAGAACAATGCATGAGATGGATGATCTTGTGCCAAGGTAAATATTAGTCTATGTTAGGGTACACCAAAGTATTTGATGCCCTCTATACAAAATTGGTTGTTTTAGATTTCAAGTGTCACGATACTAAATATTGCAGCAATTTACACAAATAAATCTAAAGTTAAATGGATTTTTTGGAAATTTATTTGTTGGGAGATCAATTATGTTCTCAAGAATAAGAAAAAAAATGATATAAGAGAAAAAATTAATTTTGGGTTGGAAATAAATTGCAACACAATAAGGGTAGAAGGGACCCTTGATTTTAGAACAAAGGTCATAGTAAAGATAACCAATCTCAAGATAATTAGTTGAAACTGTTGAAAATAGCAACAAGAAATGTTAAAAGTAGCACTGCTATAAATAGCATTTCGGGATACAATCCAATTTTAGTTAGTCCCTGAACTAAAATTAATAATTAAAATTCGAATTTGATCTTAGCAGCTGTTTGTAGTATAATTAATTAATTCATCTTGAGTTAATTAGTTGTAGAAAATCAAACATGAAGTCTATGTGAAGACATGCAACAGTTTCCCCTTTGATTGAGGAAGTTATCCCTTGATTAAGGAGATCAGGATGAGTTGTACTTTGAGTTGCAATTAGTTAGCTCAGTTAACTGAGTTAAGTCTAGTTAGATTAGTTCCAACAATTTGTGGAACTAACTGTGAGTTCAGTTAGTTAATGCATGCATACATGTAACTGCTGCACTTCAGATAACTGAATATTCTCTCATAAATAATTCATGCATGTCAGTTCAGTTAGAGACCCATTTGAGATCAGATGATGGGACAGTGTACTATTAGTTGCAGGAATATTCCATTGAGAATATCTCTTGCATGCAGAAGGAATTCATTCCTTGGAGATTGCGCAGTTACTTTTGAGTTTGGTGAGTTGTGTGAAAGGTCAATTCACACAGGGGGCAACCAGAGGACCCAGGAGAAATTGCACAAGGAAATAGGAGGCTTGGAGGACTGGAGGAAGGCATATGTTGTGTCTATTTAGTCTATGAGAAGCATTGAGGGATTTTACTGAGAGCTAGATAGCTTGTGAGCTAAAGCTTTGTGTAATCTAGAAATATTTCCACTTGTATGATAATACCAAGATCGAGGTTTTTTAGTTGAGGCTTTCCCTAGAGTATTCTTCTGTGTTCATGTGTGATTGATTTCTCATTCTTTGTATATGTGTTCTATTTGATCTTGCTCATAATTGATTAAGCCTACGCAAGTTTGTTTGTAGAAGTAGATCAAGTATTTTGGTTTAGTATATTGCATAATCTGGTGATCTACAGTGAGAAATTCTACAAAAACCACATGCAAAAAAGAATGATAAGTTGCAAAAGGACACTAGAAAGTGATGTGGGCATGACAAGAGTCCCTAACGATCAATGTTGCACTATAAAGTGGTTATTGACTAAGAAAAAGGGCTCATACTTTAAGTAGCCTTGAGACCACAAGATCCAAAGACAGGTTAAAACATATAATTGATGTGGAACATAATGTTAGAGGATCCCAAGGAAGGTGAACACTTCTTCCGCTTGTAAATGTGAGTGAAGATACATTATTGCATATAATTGTTAACATTGATAGCCAAAGTAACTTGATCTCACTTGAGGTTGTCAAGAATATTAAGTTGTTGACAATGTGTTATCCCTACTCATCAATGTTGTAAAAGTTGAAATCATTGAGGGTCACACTAGACAAGAATCTATTGAAAAGTGGTTCACTAGAAATTTACGTAGCATATGAATATTTTAATAACAAGGACAATGGGAATTGGTGTGAGCACCATAAGACTCCCAATATGATGCATGTTGCACTAAACAGTTGCTATTGGCTAATCCAAAATCTTTATGCTTTGATTAAGTCTTAACACCACAAGATCGACAGATAGGGAAAAACATTTCATTAGTGTAGAACACAATGTTATTATCATCACTGAAAAGATCCAATTAGAGGAGCCAAAGGAATTTTAACGCATGTTCCACTCATAGATGTGAGTGAAGGGACATTGTTGCATTCCATTGTTAACATTGATATCCAAAAGAAATTGATTTGAGTTGAGGTAATTAAGAATATTAAGATGCAGACAATGGATTATCCCTATCCATCAATGTTGTAAAATTTGAAACCATTGAGGGTTAGACTAGACAAGAATCTATTGACGAAATGCTTTACCCAAAAATATACAAAACATGAATATTGTAATAAAAAAATTATATGTTCATGTACACCAATTTAAATCCAAATCATTAGACACCAATATGCAAAGTTTGCTAATGTATATTACTATATAGCAATTAAGGGTGAACATAACAAAATGACAGTAGGTGGGATACATGTACAAATAAAAAATACATAAACATTGAGGCTATATATAGGATTTATGTAAAAAACATATCATATTATAGGCCACAATCTAAAAGTAATATTTATAAACAAATGAACATCGTGACTAAACTCATACCCATTGTTGATAATGGGATCCTCATCATCAAATGTAGGACAACCATTTTTCTTGGGCTTCTTGATGATTTAACCCTCTTGGATCCTTAAGGGGATTGAAATCTTGTTTAAATTGGTTCGTTTGATTGGTTCCATATCCAAACACTTGATTTGATAAAGAATCAATGTTGGACTTGATACCTATGATGGTTGAATTAATCATTTTCTCTAAGTCCTACTTAACTGGATTTTAAATAGTGCTAGCCATACACCATTGATTAGGTGAACCATGAACAAGAACCTTGTGTCAGTTAATGATGTCTTGTATAATATAACATCAAGTCCTTCAAATATGAAGTAGTCTATGATGTTTTCTTGCTTGAAGTTTGTGATGTTATTTTAAGGCAATAAATTTTTTGGAAGCTTCATGTATTTTACTAGTCTAGGGCATGTAATGCCAATAGAAGATCACTTCTACAAGATATTAATGGTAGCCTTAGCTATAAAAATGACTTCGATCACTATCAATTAATGCAAGAAGATGGTATTTGAAATTAGGGTATTTGTCATTCTCATTTTCAAACAAGAGGAAGTAAATAAAAGCATCACATTTGCTAATTCCTACAAAAGTGGGCCCTCGTGCACTGAGTATAGATAGATGGGAATAGTCATCTTCACCATAGCTATGTGAGTATGTATATACTATCAATTGATTCATCTAGTTGATTTAACATTAGGTTCCCCCATGTGTAATGACTTTGTATACAAATGCTCTCTTTTAAATAATGATGAGATCAAATGCCAGATTTAAATGTTGATACAAAAAGGCCATATAAAACCATGTTCTTTCCTTGACAATTCCCTATTATGTTGGTTCAAAACAGTTGTGCATGAATACTCTCTATTGTCTACAATTCCTTGAAAAAAAACGTGATCAAGAATTAGTACCCTGCCCCCCAAATTGAAGATATTATCAATCAACAAAAAGGTGCCAAGTTTTGTAGAAAACTTGATATTAAGTTATAATATCATTAGGTTCCAATTGAGACAACCAATTTGTGGAAGATAACCTTCAAGTCTCTGGAGGGTCTCTTTGAGCCATTGGCCATGCCTTTCAACTTGAATAAATTTTCAACAACATTTACATGGATGATATGTGATATTATATGATCATTCACTAGTTATTTTGTGTTCATACACTAAGATGACATTCACATATTTGATATAACTTGGGAAGTGCATCTGAAGCATATTCAACATGTTAGACACCTTGTGACAACATTAAATATACACCAACCTAGAGAAGTGCTCATTTTACATGTGAATAATTTAATTTTTGAGGTGCATCATGGATGAATATAATGCACATGTGGAATTAGTCAAGATCCAGTCATTTTCTATTAGCTAGCCTTAAAGACACTATTGGAGCTTCATAGTGCTTTAGGCCTTGCTAGCTTCTATCACAACTTTGTGTTGGGGTTCTCTCACATCCCTTGTGTTGGAGATGTATAATTTTATTTGCATGTGATTACGCTAGGGGATTTTTTTGGGTTAGTTTTTGGCTTGTATTTGTTCTTTTTCGGTCAATTTGTTTTTGGTGCATTGTAAACAAATCTTATTTAAGGGATCAAGGTTGTAATATCATTCTAGATAATTATTAGGGTTTTGGATGTTGCATAATATTGAAATTTCGTAATGTAAACTATCAAGTTAATACAATATAGAAGATAGAGGTGTGACTCTAAGTTAGTTTGGTTTTCCTAATCAAGGGTTTCAAACGTAAATCTTTGTGCACTAAGTTTGTCGTAGTTGTTCTTTCTATTTTGCATAAAAATATATACACATTACTTCACTTAGGATTAAAACTTTCATTCAGTATTAGAACAAGGTTACTGGCTTTAGGAGATACCTTTGCTGCTAGGTTTTAGCTTGTTCTTGGTAGAAGAATTTTATCTTGCGTTTGTGATAGGCCTAGCTTCAATCAAAGCTCTTTGTCATTGATTTCTTTGTGAAGAGTTTGGGGAAAATTTTTAGAATTGAGATTGATAAATTTAACAACTTTATCTTTTGAGTATGTAAGCTCAATATGGAGGACTTTCTTGTAGATAAGAACACTTTATTTTTGTAGATCCTAGTACTATGACTACGAGTATGGTAGTGATAGAGTTGACGAAGTTGGATGGGAAGGCCAATAGTATGATTCACTTATGGCTCTTAAATTCAATGATATTGAATTTCTTAAGAGAAAATACAACTAAGGAATTATGGGGTAAGTTATGGAATTTGTTTTAGTGATTCTTTTGCCTTGAAGATGTTTTTATAAGGCATGAGGATACACTTATTTTTAAATCTATTTATTACCATAAATAAATAGTCATGTCCTTGCCTAGTTTTTGAAAAACTATAGAGAAAATCCATGGAGTTGTTCTTCCATGGTTAATTAGTTACATGTAAGGGACAATATAGATATGAAAAGGTAGAAAAAAACTACAAGTTAATGATGAGTAAGTGGAAGAAAAGAATCAATAGAAGAATAAAGTTTCCACATTGCATGCAGTGCAATATCTCAAGTAAAGGAAAGGCCATATGATGAAAAACAAGTAAAGAAACATATACAAAAAATTAATGAATACCAAATCACACACCCTTCTCAAATGTTGATGATTTGCATGCAATCAATGATACAAATACAAAAGGTAGTAAGCAATAGATGGAAGTGAAAATAAAAAAACAACACACTTTGAATCTTAAGGAAAATCTTACCATTACCAAATGAAAGGGATGTAACCTATGGAAACCCATCATGAGAAGGATTTGATATTGAATGCATGCAAAGGTGAATGACTATTTGGGTTAACCCTCCAACGTCAAATGAGGTGGGTTGGAGGGGATGTTCTCTCAAGGAAATTTGGTGGAAAAAAGTTCAAATGCAATGTTATAGAGGTAATATTTAAACCTATGTGATAGTTCAATAATATACCTTACTATACCAACCATGTCTAAGAGAATAATCCAAAGTTAATATGAAACTTAGTCTAAAGTATTTCACCTAAAACACAACATATTTGAAGTCTCACTAAATCCTTTATGTAGTATGCTCGACTTGCAAAAAATATCAAAAGTGTGAAATATGCCAAAGATACCACAAAAAATAACACAATGAGATGATAGAAAATGGAAATATTATATTAATATTTGCAACGATATTGTTCACTTACCTCTTTGAGGGGGAAACCTCTAGTAGATCAAAGCTCAATTGCACAACACAAGACAAGACTTCCCTTACTATCTTCGACAATATATAGTTTCATGAGACCCAAAACCCTAACTACTCGTTGTCCCTTGCATAATGCAGGTTAACCACTTTATTTATTAGCTATGGCATGTTATAAATAATTGTGGTCCCCCTTTTACAATGCGGGTCAACCACTTATAATGCTTATGGGCTTTATTTATTAAACTAACTAATACAGACTCTTATAGGACCCCTTGGGCTTATTACATTAATAAAGTGGTTAGGGTTAGACCCTAAAACTTTATGAGCTATTAGATCAATGGAAATTTTCTTAAAATTACATTGGTTGAAAATTTTATTCAATGAAGAAATCAAGGGTTTTGTTAGGGAAAATTAGGCCAAAGCATTCCCTTTTGAATATAGTAAAGAGGGACAAAAACTTGTTGCACCACCAAGAGGGACATGATATAAAGGTTCAATAACATGTTCATCATAAGTCATGGCATCAAAAAACTCTTCATTGGTTGGGAATACTATGTTCAAATACACAGGTGATTTAAATATGGCATCAAACATGATACTATGTCTTGAGTTAAATAACAAGTCTTGTTTCCAGAAGATGAACTCTTCTTCTTGTGGTGAGTAGAGACATGAGAATGGAAATTTGAAGCCACATAAGATAGTTACTGAGGAGCACCAGAAAAGTCCCTTATTAATGATGATTCATAGAAAATATTAGGACTAACATCTAGAATCATAGGGAACACTCACGAAACCTTGTAGAGGAAAAATGAAATTTAGATCGTATGGAATGTAAGGGACTGTGTATGGTATAGTTTAGTATGACGACCTTTAATTCATGGGGAAATTGCATGGTATGAAACATAGATGACACAACTATTATTATGAACAATGCACCTTAAAAATATATGAAGTCAATAATTGCAGTCCACTTTGAGAGAGATTCCTCCTTTTACAATGAATACACTTTATAAGGCAAGAAATTATGATATTGAGACTAGGTATCAGTTGTTGGTGTGTGTGCGTGTGTGTGTATATATATATATAATATATATTATATAATATAGGAGACAAAGGGTATAATTATAATAAAATGGGACCATGAAATATTCTAGCCTACATAACAATATAACAATATAAATGTAATCACTCAATACCTAGGGTTTAATAAGGGGTTTTAGGGTTAATGTGGTGCTTTTATAGGGATTAACATGCCCCTTCCCTTTAGAAAAGTGTTTTCCTCAACACTTGACTATCTACAAGTGTTTCTACATGAACAATTCATTTTTCACCTTTTCCATTTCTAAGTTCTTCCATTTGATGATGTACTTAGTAATTTCTCAAATTTTCAACAACTTAATCTATGTTTCTAGGATTTTTTTGGTTCTAGTATGATTTTCCCTCCATTAATCTTTGGTAAAATAGTCTGGATGGGATCTCGCCACATATTACCTTCTTTAAGAAAGAAACATGGAATATTAGATGTACATATGAAGATGGAGGAAACTCCAATTTGTAAGCCATACTTCCAATACTCAGCAATACCTTATATGGGCCATAATATCTTAGTGTTTTTTATTCTCCTTATTTATTTTATTAAGGGAAATTTTTTATGTGGTTGTAATCAAATTCCTAATCTCCCACTTCAAATTCCCTTTCATTGCGATGTTGATATGCTTGTTATTTCATTCTATTTTGTGCTAATCAAGTTGTCCTTCAATAGTTTGAAAACCTCTTATTGATGTCGTATGTTGTGCTCTATTTCTTGAGCCTTTATAGTCCCTTTTAAGGGTGATTTGATGGACAGAGGATGATGAAAATACATTGTCATAAATTGTGCATTTTTGATGAAGTATGGAAGGTCGTGTTGTACCACCATTCTGCTAAGTGATACCATTTGACCCATTATTTTTATTTATCAGATGAAAATCAACATATATATATCCTTACAAACAGTTATTCACAATATCGTTTTCCCCCTTAGATTGAGGATGGTAAGATGATTTATGAGTCAATTGAATACCTAAACAAAAAATTAATTCAATCCAAAAATTTATAGTGAAAATTAGGTCGTCGTCACTGACAATAATCTTCAATATTCCATGTATATTTTAGATATTTCCATGAATTATTTCTCCATTTTACTTTCTTTAAAAGGATGAGAAATAGAGAAAAATGGGCATACTTTTCATTCATCTACCACTACCATAATGATGCACTTTCTTTCCGATTTATGTAAACTTGTAATAAAATCCATTGAAACTTCTTCCTAACATTGTATTGGTATGACTAATGGTTGAAGGAGCCCTGGAGTTTTGATTGTTTCTCCCTTATTTTTTTTTTGCATACCACACATTCATCCATAAACTTTTCCACATCTCCTTTTCCACATTCCCAAAAACGTCTTTCATAATACTATCATATGTCTTCAAGAAACTTGAATGTCATACTACAGGAGAAGTGTGTAATTCCAAAAGACCCTTTTTTTAGTGAGAATTATTACATAATTATAAGTGATCTTGATACCACAACAAATCATTCTTTCACATAAGATTTTCTATTGTACCAGGATCTTGTTATTGTTGTTGAATGATCTTGCATACCTTCTCATCTTGCTTTCATTTTATCCTTGCTTCTTCCATCCGATTAGATTATGGAATGGAAATAGCACATAACGACCTGTTTGTGTCTTCTTCTTTCCTTGACAGTTCATATGCAACAATATTTTGTTTTCCCTTTTTATAGATAATTTCAAGGTTATAACTCATCTTCTTTGTAACCTATTTTTGTTTCTCTTCTAAATCTAGTCTTTGTTCCAACAATGTAACATGCGTAGCTCCCTCAATGACTTATAAAGGTTATGGGGTACCCAAAATTTATTTTTCCTTTCACTAGCTTGACAATAAGCTCTGATACCACTTTATCACATACCCCTACTAAATTTATCCTAACCATACTTGCAAAAGACTAATTTCATTTCTCATACATTTTTTTAAACGCTTTACATGTAAACCCTTTTTCAAATACTTTGTATACAACCAATTGAGTAGCATTTTTCTTGTATATATATTTTCAAACATTTTGTATGAAATCAAATAAAAAACATTGTTCTAATTCCACTTGTAATGTATTAACTGAAACATACCACTCATTCATGCAACATTTGATTTTTAGATTTGAGGTATTTTATCAAATAGTTTGCATGCAAATAGTAATAAAACATCTTTAGCACATTTATTCAAATTATTTTCATGCAAATAGGGAGATGTCGGCTACAACAATACTATCATACAAAAATACTATCTCCATCCATAAAAAAACATTTTCATTAGGGCATTTCATCAAACAATTGTATGCAATGAATCTTTAAACTGTTTACACATTTCTTCAAATACGTTGCATACAAACTAATACAAAAAATTATTTGCATGAAAATAGGCATATATTAACTACAACAATGTTGTCATATAATAATATTTTCACCATCCCAAAATAACACTTTTAGTGGGGCATTCCATTAAACGATTTGTATGCAATGAATCATTAAACCATTTAGTCATTCATTAGAGAAATTTTGAGGCATAAAATGGGCCTCCTAAGAAAAATGTACAACAAAAATAAACTTTATAAGAACCAATAGGATTCAAGATGATGATGTCAACCATGGGGGATGATTCACCATTTTTGGGGTAAAAAAGTAAAAATATTAAAAAATAATAAAACTACTTTTTCAACTTATCTCCCTAAGGTTTTACTCAAATCTCGAGCGGGAGTACTCGTTGGATGAAAAATTTAATTCGTCATCCAAGGAGTACTCATGTTGCATACTTTCGATGGACCCTGCTACACGAAAAATGAGAAATGCATGAAAAAACGTGATTGCAATCACGTTTTTCATGTATTTTTCATTTTTCCTGTAGCAAGGTCCATCAAAAGTATGCAACATGGGTACTCCTTGGATGAGGAATCAAATTTTGCATCCAACCAGGTTCCCATTCGAAATTTGAGTAAAACCATAGGGAGATAAGTTGAAAATACGAGTTGAAAAAATAGTTTTTTCTTTTTTTCCCTCTAAAATTTGATGATGTAATTTAATCTTATTTTATTATTTCCACTATTATTTTATAATTTCCTTAGGAGGCCCATTTTAGACCTCAAAATTCCCCTAACATTCTTTAAACACTTTGCATGCAAACAAATATAGCAAATTCGTCGGGGAATCTACTAAATTATATCATTCCAAGTTCTAAAAAATGAACCAAATGATCAATGATAGTTCGCCTCACCATATTTCAACCTCAGGAACCTCCCATATGAAAATTTATAGTAGAAATTCAAACATAATCTATTTGAAGCACGATTTTAGTAGCATCCAAGATGCTTGATTCCTTTGATCACATCTCATAAAATATTGTGACCCAAGATTTGAAATTTGGACTAGATGATAAAAAGGATTTCCCCTCACTATGGTCCAAGTTTAAGCTTTTGAAACCTCCTAGAAGAAATGTTATAGTAGAAATTTCAACATGACCTGTTTGATGCACGATTTTAGGAGCATTTAGGAATCTCAACTTCCTATGGTCATATATTAAAATATTACAACCCAAGATCTAAAAGTTGGACCATATGATCAGTGGGATTTTCCCTCATTATGGTCCAAGTTTCCACTTTTGGAACCTCCTAGAAAAATTTTTATAGAATAAATTTTAACATGACTTGTTTAAAGATGCATTTAGGAAGCCCATCTTCTTTTGATCATATTTCCTAAAACTTCATGACCCAATATTTGAAAAATGGACTAGAGGATCGACAAGATTCCCCCTCATTATGGTCCAAGTTTGATCTTCTAGGTACTCCTAGAAGAAAATTTATAGTACAAATAAGAGTCATTGTAATCACAGAGCATTACATAACCACATGCAACATAATAACTTGAACATAAAAATCAAGACATCTTTCTTACAACCTCAAGGTAGATTTCCAATTTAATCCATTGAACAATCAAGACATTATTTCATATTAATTTCATGCAACAGTTTCGTACAACCATGCAAAATTATGACAAATATATACACTAATTTCAATAAAGATTAATAATCATATTCATCGCTCTCAAATTAATAACATTGATGAGATCTAACAATGGCCAAAACTGAAGTTTGGACTTCAATTCTCCACCCAACCATGAACTAGTTATAGTTTGTATTTCTTGTAGCAGTAATAGTCACCTTTGAGCCAGATCCACAATCCAAAGGGATTTTTTAAGTAAACTCAGCTAGAATTTATGCTTAGCACTAAGATTATGGGAATTTTCATTGTAGGTGGTTTTTCAGCTGTGACAAGCACTGCAAGAATTCACATTTTTGGGTAGTTTATTAGTTGTGGCAAGCACTTTGAGAATATTTTATCATCTCGAAAATCCAACTCTTCCCTTCATCTAATTTCTTTCATTCAACCCCTCTTTTGTTTTCGAATTCCTTTTAATTCTTTTTCTTGTGTGTATCTTCATGTTCCTCATGGAACATTCTTCAATATCCTTGTTGATAGCTATAAATTTGATTAAGTAGTGGTTCCAGTTAGCACCTCTTAGGTTATTCTTCCTTTCGCCCTTAGATCGTGGATTTATGGTCCCACATTTCAGGTCATTCAAATAGATTTATAGTCATTTTAATCATAACACAATTACATTACAAAAATCAAGGGGATTATTCTAGGGGTGTTACAAACCCCACCCCCGTAAGGGGAACAATGTCCTTGATGTTCTTAGTAGAAAAATACTAAAATGAAATTGAGCTTTATAAATAGTTCTTACATCCACTTATTCAACAAATATAATATGGTTATAACACCCTTATTTTCTCAACCATCTCCCAGGTGGATTCATCAAGTCCAAAGTGCCTCCATTGCACCTTGACCTACGCAATTACTTGATTTCAAAGTGTGATCCAAATCCAATGTCTAGCCATGCCCTCTACTTTGCTCAATCATCCCTTAGGAAACAATTTTATTTCATTTATTTCTCGAACACACCCAATTAATTCCTTATCCCAATTAGTATGCACATGATTCTATGAAAACCAATTCAAATTTTGAGTTTTGGAATCCCCTTCTCTGCTTCATCAATCCCTCAAGTGATTTGTTTCTTCTTTCATGCAATCACTCATCTTCCAAGATCAAGCACTCCCTTCTATGCTTTCTCAATCCCTCGAGCAATCCATCCCTTGGAAAGGATTCCTTGCACGAGAAGAATTCTCTTAGCCAACTACCTTGATTTAATAATAAAAAACATGTGTCATGGCACAACTCATGGTGATCAATGTATATCATAGGGTTATAGTGTCACCATAATGGCCTAGTTTCTAAATTGTTCAACTCCATTATGTTATTGCACACTTTGATTTCATTAAGCTAATGTTGTTTACCTTGTAGTCAGCCTCATATGCATGTGTTGGGAAGTTCACTGATTCTTCTACATCATAGACACATGTCATGAGAGGTAATCATAAATTTTTAAATCAATTTAGAACATATCAGAGTAATATTAAAACACAACTCAAGCCATTATGAATGATAACTTTAAACCAAATCAAATAATAATCATAAAAAATTCTTTAAAATTATAATTAATACTTATCTCTATACCTTGTTTTTACTTATGAACTAAGTGGTTTATCAGTCAAAGCAAGCACTCAATGTTGTGTGTGCTCCACACAATTTTTAGCCATCTTTTTCCTCAACTCTAACTCATTGAGTGGTTCTCAGCCTCAAGGAAAGCTCTTAATGGTAGTCACAAATCTCCACACAGTCTTTTCATACAACTCCATCCTCAAACCTAGCTCATTGAGTGGTTCTCAACCCCAAGGGAAGCACTCAGTGGTGGTCACACTACTCCACACAGAATTTTCACACAACTCCCAAATTTTTACTCATGCTCACCTCCCAATGATCATAGGCATATTTCTTCTCCCACTAGATACTCACCTTTATGGGCTCAGGAAACCCCCGTTCTATGCAGTCTATTTGGTCAAAGGATTTCCTACATGGCCCCCCATTAGTCACTCACCCTTTTCGGCCTAAGAAACCCCATTATAAGTAGTCTATCTATCTAAATAATTCCTTGCATAGGCCCCCCATCATCCATTCACCCTTCCGGGCCTAGGAAACCCCCATTCTGGGTAGTCTACCTATCCAAGGGCTTTCCTGGGTGGGGTCTTCATTAGATCCTTACAACCAAGTATCCACTTATCATGCTCTAATGAAATGTGAATAGAGTCTTAAGGCCAAGTCACAGTCTGGTGTGCTCCCCTGCACTACTCATGGAATCTTATAGTCAAGGTATCAGTTATGTATTTCTCCCATGGGTTAAAAAAAGTGTCACAGGACACAATTCCTTCCTATAAATATTCTTCCTAATCTCTCAGCTCCATCATGCCACCTATGTCACAAAATTCAATTTATTTCATCCTTAACATGTTCATGAAATATATCACATTCACAATGTTAAGGCTAGTAAACCTCCTGGTGTCCATGCAAAGCATGGATTAATTTTCAAACAACAATTTCCAAAATCAACCAAAATAATTCTCACGCAATTCCTTTCCTTTTACTGTTTACCTTACTTCCATCATCAATGCTATTAGTTGATATTTCTATTATTTGAATATTCAACAATTTATTTAACTCAACATGTTCTCATCCATTTTGTTTATAAGTTATCGATTTTCAACCTTTTTCCTTTTTCATTCATGCTCACCACAATTTCCAAGAACAAAAATATAAAAATGGGCCATTCCTTCCCACTTTACCAATGGTGTTCCACACAACTTGGAACCGATTAAATAACCTTGTTGCATTACCTAATCGTGGAAATTACAAACTTTTCTTCCATGCCATTAACATAGCGATCATATTTTTAGAGATTGATCACTTACTGTGCTACTATGATGCCTTTCAATTAATGACCTATCAAGCCACATAGTGTCATTATGCCTTACCTATCCCAACCACGTTGTATTAAAGTTTAGGAAAAATTCCCTCTTTGTGTCATTTCCATGTTTGTTACATTGCTTCCCATTTTATCACAAGTGGACTCAGTCGAGCCCATCTTAGTTTTTCTATCATATTCATCTACCCTCTGACTTTCATTTATCTTATGCACATGGTTTAACCAAGATCTTGTTATTATGAATAAAAATATATAAAAATAATAAAATATAATAATAATAATAATTAATAATAATAATAATAGTAATAATTAAATAATATTTAGTTACTGAAGAGGCATGTCTTAAAGGACATGACCATTCATGAAGGGGCATCTTCCTAGGTATATAAGTGGGCCCTTAGCTGTAACCAAATCATATCTCACATCATATACTCAGTCATATATATATACTTGTATCCTCAATATAAATCTTCATATTCCAAGTGTTTTGGAGTATTTAACTTGTAAGTACGAATTTTGTTTGTTACATTGGTATCATAGTTTTTTGACCCTCATGTCACTTATTCGTTGCATAGAGTTAGTTTGATCTAACTTTTGGCCATTAACTCTTCAACTCTTCATCAACCTTTTTACCATCACAATTGAAGTGTTTTGTTGCACAGAGTTCGAAGCTTCTCCATTTTTCCTTCAAGCCTTTGGAATTTTTTATTATTATTATATATATAACAAAAACAAAAGTTAAAAAAGATAAAATAAAAATGGAAAGAATCCGACAAGCCATTGCAACTTACTAGCTTACTGCTATTGACAAACCACACAACTGCCTGATAGGCCACCATAGCCGCCACCATGAACCCAACCTTGGTTGCCTCCAAACTTACCTTTCCATCATATATATTGCATTGTACTCACCATCCTCAAGCAGTTTCCATGCCCTCCACCATTGAAATTCACTTCCACCACTGCCTGAGAACAACCATTCGATGTTGATGCCACAACCAATTTCCAATTAAACTCGTGACATGATAATACATTGTGATCAAAAACTCAATTCGATGGTAGAATTTCATAAGGTGACTATAGTTTCCATTTGAAATTCACGGACGAGTCATGACTTTTCAAATGAAGGTAACATTCCTAGGAAAAATTAACAAAGAAACATTGGAAGTTGCATCCGAAGAGACATGACCCGACTGATTAAACAAAATATAAGAAATTAAATTATTACATTAACTTGTCAATGACACTATAGGTTAAAAACTAAATATGCAATTCTTTGTTTTTATCCTATCTCAATCTCCACTAACGTCACATTAGTTTTGACATAAATAACTATATTGATACTTATATGTATAGTATATATTTGCAATATGGTTATAAATAAATATAATTATTATATAATATACTTATATAGTTTAATTATTAATATAAATCTATTATTATTATTAAAAAACAATGGAATTATATTCTTTTCGTAAATGAAATAGTATTTGAGGTTCATTAAGGGAAAGTCTAGTTATAAAACAAATTATTACGGTGTTGAAGGTTTATTTAAAAAAGAAAAAAAATGAATGTTACTCTTAAACACTAAGGTTACTAATCGTCGGTGTTAAAGTATCATTTGTCAAGATTATTGACGAACACAAAAGGGAGTCAATTTCTGAAGAAATAATGGATTATTGGCCTACTTGTGCTTTTTGGTTGGGCCATCATGAGAAAATATTTCATATCTCCTCATTCCCATGGATTTAGACGGAATTCCATATGCCATTGTAAAGGTAAGAGATTAAGATTTTGAAGAATATGTCCCATGCTACCATTTGAGCTATGTAAATGGAGTAAAAAATCCTTCAAAGACAGGGTATCCAAACTGGGCATCAAAAGTACAAAAACAACATTTCCAACAATATTCAATTTCCAATATTTCTCTTGGACATATATAGTCTCCCCCAATCTTCAAATCAAAGAAAAAAATATTTATAACACTCCCCCCTTTGTCATTGATAGAAACCCTTAGTCAATTTTGTAATAATACTAAAGAGCTCCCCCTATTTGTAATTCTCTTTATGTCTGCAACTTCTTTCCCTTTGACATCAATGGAAAAGGAATTCTCCCCCTTAGCTTGTGCTTCTCCTTATATGTAACTCTTCTTTTGTCTACAACTTTTCTTAGTGCCTACAACTCTTGCTCTATTTACGACTTCTCTTGATGACTGCAACTGCTCCCCCTGTTTGCTATCTCTTATTATGTCTTGCACATTGTTTTTACTTCTGGCTTCGATTTCTTCCTCTAATATGTCAACAATAAAATAATTAAATTTTTTAATTACTTACTTTTGCTTTCTTTGCAACTAGGCTCCCCTAGTCAAGGTTGTGTATATATGTTCCTGCATGAAAAATTTATTTTTCAATAACTCTTATATTGAGGCTGTTTCCCTTGTATTTTAACTTCCCTTTAGCTTTTCATTTTGGGATTTCTCCCCTTGTGCTTATGCTTATTTTTTCCTACAATTTAATTTCTTTGACTGCAACTTACTTCTTTTCTTGTAAAGGGATTGTGCCTCTAAACTGATGTTTCTCCTTATTTATAAGTCTCTCCTTTTGATACTATTAAGGGCAATTGTTACTCCCACCTAAAATTTTGCAATGTTAGTAATTAAAATACAATATTTACTTCACTTTTTGTTGTTGATCCAGATCCTACAACATTTCCATTTCATCATTCTTCTCTTGTAGTTCACTCTCTAAAATTCATATTTTCTTAATGTGTTTTAATCTCTCACTTATCTATTGCAAACAATATGGAATATATATGAATCCCATAGAGTTCTAATATTATTAGGGGAATACATTGTTTGGAGACCTAATTTCATTTGGTACTAATCTTCACAAATCTAGTTTTCTTATTTCACATCCTTTAGAATTGAATTTGAGATCATACACTTGATCAACCATTGACTTACACTATGTAGATTGTGCTTTAGACCTTGAACCAACAAAACATTCCAAATTTGTGTCCTTCCATCATCAAGACTAATTATGTATTTTCCAATTACCCTTCCTAAATCATTATTTCCAAGGGTGATAGTTACTCCTTTGACTTCCTTTAGGAAGAGATTTTTTCTTCAATCTCCTAGCATATGACTTGAGCATGCATTATATACATACCATTGGTTTTCTTTGTTTTGAATCCATATATATAGACCACATTATACCTACTCCTCTTGCTTCTTTCTTCATACCTTTGTTATTTTTATTTCCATTTCTGAGAGTATCTTGTTCTCTACTTTGATTTGGAGGCCTCAATTGTATATAGGGAATAATGTATTTTAGATTCTTTAGCTTGATTTCTCTTATACTATGACATTTTATTATGATTAGTTATTATTTCAAGTTATTATATTCATTTCATCAAGACAAACACAAAACAATGAAGATCATGAACACAACAAGGAACACAAGATGTAGGCACAAGGCCAGGGAAAAACACCTATGAAGGGGAAAAACCAGTCAAAATATTTCTCTAGTAGATTCAAATCAATTTGAGAAACTCTTTACCCTTTTACCAAATACATAAACTCACTCCATCCACCAAGTAAACCCTTAACACAAATAGTCATCTATATTCTTGTCTTCTTCTTTCCTACAACCTGCAACCCAATTTCTTATTCTTGACCCATGTAACTAGCTTCAAGATCACATAGAGAAACATCAAAATTTCTATTCTCCATAGCTTGACAAACTTCCCTTCTTCTTTGCTTGAATTGACTCTCCTTTTTCTAGGTCTTCGCATTACTTTCCTTAATTCAAACTACAAATCGAATATGTAGTTGGTAGTGTAACACAATAGGTAGAGTTGTTTTTGTATATATAGTAGAATTAGGCTCTTTTGAAGTAGACTTGTAGGAGAGGTAGGTTGACATGTAGGAGAGGGAGTTGACTTGGTGGGGGAGTCCTTTTATACATAAAAATATTTTTTCTTCTTTGACTTAAGGTTCCCATGAAGGGTCTTTTACATCAGATTGTTATCACTCAGAAATTTTCCCTAGAAGTTATCAGAAGAAGGAAAAGACCGAGGTAACTATAAACCAATATTTTAAGTATGGGCTCTAGCCAACCTATGACTCAGAGAGGGCTCTCTATATATGCTTTAGATTTGTTTGCTGGGATTTTATGCTAGTTATTAAAGTTTAGGGGGTTTGGATTTATATTGGAAGTTGGATGGTGGAATCCTTAAACAGATGGATAGAATGATGTCTCCAGCTATTGGGCTATGAAGTCAAAGGAGGGCAGCAGAACTAGGATTAAATAATTAAAGGGAGTGTTCAATGGGCAAGATAGCAGAGTGAAGCACAGGTTTTTAGGTCGAATGGGTGAAATGATCTTAAGCAGGGTGAGAGAGCACTTAAGAATCCTCAAACTAGGATTAAAAGGAGGAATAGAGGATGATCATGAGAAAAGGAAAGTTAAGAATCCTTTACTATAGACCAGAGGGAAAATACCTGAACTAAGGAGTGATCAAGAATTCCTTAACTTAGATAATTTAGCAGAAAACATAAAAAATGCATAATAGTCAAAACAGAGTGCGGTGAAGCAAGTTTTGAGATATCATTCCATATTATAGCATTTAGATTTCAGATACATTTAAGATTATGGAGAAACTTTCAAAGAAAAGTGACAACACGAAAGAAGATACTTGTTTGTATTTCGCACTACACATGAATCCAGTGAAATGTCTTTGCTTTATTCAATAATCCATCTTGTTGGTCCAACAATGATATAATAGCTTACAGTCTTTGATCAAGAAAATTATAGAAATGTCTAAGAATCCAAACTATATACTTCGAATTGTGAAGTATTTATACAAAAAAATATTACAAAATATTTCAAATTGATTTGAGATTAAATTTAGGAAATACAAATATCTTCTTGCAAGAAGGTAGAGACAACTAATGAACTATCTCATGTTGTCCCTTTTATTATGGTTGTGATGACATTTATTATTGAAGTGTAGCCCATTATGCTCACTTGTTATTGTAGAGTTTCACACTGGAGTGTTCTTTATTTTTACCTTTCAACTGATACTCTTTAACTATGATACTCTTTGACCCTGCTGTGCTGTTTTTACTTGTTTTACTTGGCTATTTTGTTTTTACTGTATAATAAATTTCTGCTGTAAATTTATCACAGTAAATCTGTTATTTTCTCCCACCATTCTGCATCAGGTAACTTTATGTTCATCATTCTCCTGTAAATTTCATCAGCTTCAATATATTTGGAAAAATTGGGCTTGGTGAGGAACAAATGTTTTACCTCATGCTCAAGGAAAAACAAGTTCTCAAATGTGTCATATAACACTTTGCCTGTTGGTAGGACTTTTATGGATGAAGAACTGGCTTTTTCCTTAGCCAATTTTCTGAGTCTATCACCATAGTCCAACTGTGTCATGAGTTTGTCATTGATGACCATAGGACTGGGTAGACCTTTCTCCCTCAAAATCTGGAATTTAGTCATGAACCTATCAATGGCTACTTGCATATTGTGGAACTTTTCTTCCAAATTAAGCATAAGGTTCCTTTTGGAAAGGACCTTCCTTATTTCTAAAATGGTAGCAGTCCTATCTTCTATATTTAGCTCCTGGAGATCATATCTGTTCTTGCTATTGAGGAAGTGGATGGGTTTATTTGCATCCTCTGGCTTGTCTCCCAACTCCTCCTTCACTTTCTGGATAGCTTTTGTAGCTATTTCTACCAGCTCTGTTTGTTCAAAAATTACTTGGATTGATGGCCAAATATCATTAACAAAGTCAATGATATTGGCCCACAACATTTCCTTGGTTTTTCCAAGTGGTTTCTCCAGTGTTAAATCCCTCTCTAGGATTTTGATTCTCTCACCCATTCTCTGGGCCTTTTGTGTTTCTTCTTTTTGCTTCAGCCGGGCAAGTTTGCAGTCTATTTCCAAACTTGCAACCTTTTCTCTTAACTTGTTCATTTTAGTAGCCTGGATGGACATCTCTTCCATGGCTCTGACTAGTTCTACTGCTTTCTCTCCTGATGCACTTGCTGCTGATGTAGACTTTATTGTTGTTGGCAAGGCTGTTGCAATTGGAGTTGTAGGTGCCAAAGATGCTGCTAGTGTGGATGGCACCACTGTGGAGACTTTGTGGATAACATTTGTTGAAGAAGTGACCACATATACCTGTTTTAATTGGATCAAAGCATCCAATTCCTTTTCAGTCTCTTTTAGTTGATAATTTAATTTCAAGACTAATTCCATTAGTTCTTCATGCCCCTGTTGGGCTTCTAGGACTTCCAGTGTTTGTGGATGTTGTAGCTGAGGTATTTTTAGTTGTTTCTTCAATGCAACTATGTCATCATTTTTCTTCTTAATAAGATGTTCTGTAGCTTTTATATCCTTGAGATCGTGTCCCAATTCAATCACTGAGTCCTCTAAGGACTTGATCGTGGTATCCTTGGCCTGTGAGGAGGCCTTCTCTAATTGGAATTGTGCTGAGATGTTGTTCAGGGAGTTCTGTAGCTGATGGGTAGCTATGGATTTACCTGTCTGGGTGGAGTATATCATCTCTCTAGCCTGTTTGTGTAGTTCAATCTGGTCTATGGGATGAATATCCCTTGCCAACACTTTGAAATCTACCCTTTTGAAATCTGATGATGTCTTTGGCTGCTGAGCTGTGGGCTTAACAAAGGTCATCTGTAGCCTCCCCTCTTTAATGTCAAAGGCTGACATTAGCCTTGTCTGATTGGTGGGAGTCAGCTTTAGGTACTGAGCATATGTTTGGGCCTTAAGCCTCTCATTTCTAGCTTTGATTTCTTTATACCTTTCCTTGATATCTTGGTCTTTGTTAGCAGCCATTTTGAAGGAAGATACTTCAACACTGAGCTACCTATCTAACACCTGAGTTTGTGATGTGGAAGGCTCTTGCATGCCTCTAGATGGAGTGGCAGGCCTACTTCTTTTTGCTCCTGTATTTGTGACCTCAGCTGAGTCTTCATTATATTCTTGCTGAGAGGCTGGATTTAGCCTTTGCCTCTTGTTTGATTCTTGCTACAAATAAGAGGTGGCCATTCCTGAAGTGGAAGCCTCTTCTCTATTTATTTTTGGGATATTCTCCTCATTTTGAGGAGTTTGCATGACATGAGGGGTACTCATGGTTCTTTCTGGTTCTTCTGGTACCTGCAGAAAAGAGTTGTCATCAAGCTGCTCTTCTAAATCAATTAGAGCATTTTCTACGTCTACTCTGGTGCTGTCTTGGTCTACTAGGGTACCTTCTACCCATTCTGTCTGATTTGCATATGCTTCTATTTCATGTATGGGATGGTGAATGAAAGGTCCTAGCTTGACCTTTTGTCTCTTCTTTGTAATTAATTCCAAAGGATCATATCTCCAAACAAAACTTCTTTGGAACTTCATATTCTATAATATCAAATCTACCTCTTTGCCAGCCTCTCTAGAGTTGAATATGAAGTGGCCTAGTTGGTCTTTTATCTTGAAATAAGCCTTCTTCTTGGCATTGACGAAGTTGACTTCATCTGTATTGATGATTTGTCTATAATATTCTAGGGAAACAACCTCATGGGGAGGTATCTTGGCAACTTATATGGTGTAAGCATGCAACCATATATCCTGATTTCTGTATGGTTCTGGAAAAGGTACCAGTGACCAACTTTGGTCTGCTTAGACAATTGAAGGAATTTCTTTATTTCTGGATTGATTCTAGGAGGAGGGCTTCCAGTCAACATTGCCATGACTGGATGTGAAAATAAATCAATGAAATGAGAGTAAGAGTATGGAGATTGGTATTGGTGGATCAATGGGGTCCAAAAAATGATTGACCTGGGCTGACCCTTGGTGTCAAGCTTTTGAAGGGTGAACGTAAACTTCTCTGATTGATAATATAAGAACATATGGTATAAAACTGAGGAGTACTTAAAAACCCTTTCATTGTTAATTTTAAGGAATTTCTCATGCATCCTATCAGCTATAAATTGGGCATAGTCATAAATGATAGCAGGAGGCTACCCTAGAGTGTATATGGACATGAAGGCAAGGGTTATTTCATCGATGTACTCACTGGTGGAGTAACCAAAAAAAACACAAGATATCATGGCCACAATATTCTTGCCCCATAGAGAGAAAATGAATGGTACATATGGAGGGGAGCCCTTAGGGATGTGTCCCTCTTCTCTGATGAAGGTTTGGAATAGTTGGGCCAATTTTGCAAAGCTAAGTTTGGGATACAAGTCCAACAAGTCTCCAATTGAGAGGGGAGTTATGTTTGGACCTGGTTAGATTTGCATCATTTCGTTTATGGACTCAGCAATGATGGTAAAAAGTATGGTTTGGTTTGGGGACATGATTGCTATTTGACTGGGAATGTAACTGGCATGACAACAATGGACAATCTCTAGGAAAATGTGGACTTGGGGGAACTAGTATTTGGGTAAATTTGACTCCCAAAGGCCAATCTCATGAGCATGGTTTAGGAACTTGTCCCTACTTTGGCAATGTAATTTGAGCAGGGGTTCTAGGACAATGGTATCTTTTATTTGGAAATCTTTATCCGCTAAAGGAAGGTGGTCCTGGTCTAAATGAGCTGTAGTGATGGGCCTTACATCCATAGCAATTGGGGAAACCATACTCAGTTCTTATGGATTTGAGTATTGGGGGGTGATTCAGAGTTTTTAGGGCAATGGAGGTTTTGCAGTTTGTTTATGGCTCACGGTGTTAAAATTTAAGTAAATTTGATTTTTTTTTTTTTTTACTTAACTAACAATGTCACAAGGGTGAATTGACTTGGAATTTGACAATGGAGTTGGAATTCCACAGTTAAATACCTGGAATTGGGAAGAATTGACTGTAAATGGTGGTTGAAGGTGGATGCATAGGTTCGTTCGGTACTGGTACAGACTGATGAATGAGCTGGGTGGTCTGTAGTGTCTGTGGAACAATGGCGGGGGTCAGTGAGCAATTTCGTTGTTTGCAGGGGTCGCGATGAATTTCTAAGTTCTCAAAGGTAAAATGTGTGAAAGGAGTGAAAAGAGGGGTAAATGGGATTTTATAGGAAAAACTATTAATTCTGGCGGGTTCACTAATTGATGAAGAGTGACAGTTTTTGGTTGGAAGGGGGAAGTGGCTTGGGAGGTTCGTTGCACAGCTTTTGTGGTGTGGGCAGTATTTGGGAGGGGTTGCTCGATTCCATTCAATGTTTGTCACATAGCGTCGGGGGCCAGGGGGGAAAACCTCTTTATCAGGCGGGTAAAGGGTGGACGTTGGGCCGACCTGATATGCTTGTGGGGCATTGGATGGGAGGAGGGACGATCAATGGTGATCGAGAGATGGGAGTTGCACGGGAGTGAATGATGGGATTTGATAGGGGGCCGGGGACTTAATTGTGGTGGTTTCGGGTTTAGTTTAAGGACTAATCCAGGTTTAGGGGATCTAGCTAGACTGTAATGAGGGATTAGGGACGGAGGGTGGGGTTTTAATATTTTTTGTGAGATAAGGGGTAGTAACATAGTTTATAAGGAAACTAAGGGGTGGGGTTAATTTATATGAGGGAGTTAAATGTATACGGGACAATGGGTTTTTTGGGATTTTCATATATTTAATTAAAAAGTTAATATGAAGTGAAATGAGCGGAAGGGGTATTGTACTTAGGTACATGAAATGTTGTGTGTTTCCCATAAACCTAGTACTTAGGATAAATGTATTAGGTGGGTTTTTTTACATAAAATATGTTTGTAAAGGGGTTTTCCTAGGAAAAAGAAATTAACCTTAGGAAAAGGGGTTTTGTGAGGGGGATGAATGAATTATAAAGGAATTTAACACCTTTTCTTCTTAAGTCATCAAGCCGAGGGTCCGGTCCCACCAGAAGTAAGAGAAATGCTTTGAGCCTTTTTGACTTAAAAACTATAGGTATTAATATTTTTATTATGGAAGGGAAGTTAGTGAGTGTAATAGGGGTTAAAATGAATGAGGGGATGTTAAGTAAACCAAATTGTGAACCATTGCTTTTGTTTTGTTTACCACTTATGCATATTTGAATGATGCATTTGAAACAATGACATAAGTACTTTTTGTATCAAATAACATGATATTTCTGCAACCTTTCTACTACTTACCCACTTACTCATCCTACCATTTTTTCTTCACTTTATTTGGGTTTATTTAGGCTAGCAAACCCTTATCAATATTTTTCTTTTCTTTACAAAATAAACTATCTAATTCTAACCTTATATCCTCCAAGGGCTCAAATTAAACTGATGAGCTCCTTTTATTCACTCTACCTATCTAATGATCTACCAAGATTACATTGTTTGGTCAGATTTATTCACTACCTAAACATAAAATTCAAATCATGAAATAGCCAAGTTTAAACATTTTGACTATCATGGATTGTGGCATAAGTAACAAGCTGCACACAATCATTTATTATGCATAAAAAGTAAATAGTAGTGGCATTTTGGCTTGCACACTTTCATAGCCTCATTTTCTCTTTTGGGGTTCATATATTTCATTCTTTTGACCTTTTCATTCTTTTTGTCCTTTGATTATTCTTTTAGGACATACCCTCTTTACATTTTTTTTTTAAATTTTTAATATGGAAAACGTTTACAGAAAGCAAAGGTATGTACAATATTACAAGGCTTAGCCTTAGTCAATCAAAATTATGACTCCTATTGGTATAGGAACCTATCAGTGGCTCCACTTGGGGATGGCATTTCCTAGTGAAATGTCAAGAACTTTGTAGATTAGTAGCCTTTGAATTGCTGTTGATGTTACCTTGCAAAATTATCCTCTCTGCCTCTGCATTATTAATACTTATGGTAGTAAATCCTTAAAGCTTAGCGCCTTCTCTTCGGGCTTCAACTTCAAAAATCACCATCCAATCCAAACTAAACTTTTTTGAAGAAACATGAAATATATACAATGGGAAGTAAAAATCAGTGGTTAGGTTCAAAATAGTGTTTGAGCATTTGACCATTCACTGGTCCACCTTCTGCTTTTGTACCATCCATTTCTCTTAGGAAGAAAGCATTATTACCTCTGAAAGCATAAATGACATATGGACCTTTCCATAGGAAATAAAATTTCCCATGTTTACCTTTATCTTCCCTCCTTGAATCCCATTTTAGGACTTTGTCACCAAGGTAAAAATCTTCAGCTTTGGTTCTCTTATCAAAAATATTTTTAATCCTTTCCTACACAACTTGAGACTTGATATATACTTCCTCCCTGGTTTGTTGTAGATGTATTGTTTGGTTGGTTCTTCTTTGTATATTATTTGGTACAACCTGCAACTCTTGAAGCAGCTTCATCACTGGTGTTCGCAAGGAGGATGGAAAAACATCTTCCATCCCATAAACTAGTTGGTAGGGAGAGGTACCAATTGATTTCTTAGTGGTTAGTCTGTCTTCCCATAAGGCATTGACTAACTTTTTATTCCATGTTTTCTTATTAATATCCTCTAACAACTTTTTAATGATGTTCACCATACTTTTGTTTGAGGATTCTACCAGTTCATTTCCTTGAGGATAATAGGCTGTGGAATGGCCCAGGGTATTATGATACTTGTTGTAGAAATATATCATTCTTTTGGATTTAAAGGCTACTGCATTATCAGTAATGAGCTTAGTTGGATATCCAAATCTTGATAGAATGTTGGTTTCAAGGAAGGTTATGATAACAATGTCAGTGACTTTCCTTGAAGGTATGGCCTCTATCCATTTTGTGAAATAGTCCATGGCAGTGAGGATCCATTTGTGTTGGGCAGAGGAAGGTGGGTGAATTTCACCAATGAAGTCTAAACCCCATTGTTGAAAAGGTGTTTTAGCAGAGATTGGCATGAGGGTAAAGGTAGAAGCTTTTTCCTTCCCTCAAAAATTTGACATTTGTGATAGGAGGTCACATATTTCTTTACATCAAAAAACAAGGTAGGCAAGTAGAAACCAGCTCTAAGAATCTTATCTGCAGTGGTTTTCCAGTAAAGGTGTCCTCCATAGTCACCTACATGAAACTCTTGTAATACTTTGTTAGATTCATCTTTTAATAAATAGTTGAGAAGAATACCTTCACGATTTCTCAAAAACAAAGCATTGTCTAATATACAAAGTTTTAAGGATTTCATATTTAAAAATCTTCTTTTGGTCTTAGATAATTCAGGAGGAGCTTGTAAATTTAGTAAAACATAAATGATATCAGCATACCATGGGTGATTCAATAAAGGCATGACTGATTAGTGGAGTCGCCATCTTCTCTTCATTATCTATTTGTGCAATAAAGTTTATATCCAAGGCTTGACAGTTTGATTCATCCATGAGCTTGGCTAAACCTTGGCCCTTGATTAACTTAGTTGGTTTGATTTCTATGTCATATTCTAGAATAGTAGCAATCCATTTTCCCCTTTTTCCATCTGGACCACCCTGAGTTAGGATGTCTTTGAATACTGAATTAGGAACATAGGCTACTATATGAGAATATAAAATGTACACCCTAAAATCCTTGATAGCTTTAACCAAAGCAAAGGCTTGTTTTTCCATTATGTTATATTTTAAGGGGGCATCTCTCAGGGCTTTGCTAAAGAAAGCAATAGGTTGTTCATAGCCCTGGTCATTTTTTTGCAGTAAAACTGCAATAATTGTGTGCTCAAAAGCAAAGGAAAATAAGATGAAATCTTTGTCAAATTTTGGACTGATCAAAACTAGTGTTCTAGTTAAGGCTAGCTTAATGTCTTCAAAGGATTTCTTAGCCTCAACAGTCCATTTTATGGTCGAATATTTTTTCAACATATTGTTCAGTGATCTAATTAATTCTGCTAGATTAGAAATAAATCTCCTAAGAAAGTTAATTAATTCTCTAATGTTCCTTGGATGTTGTATCTGTATGATGGCTTCTATTCTTGTAGGGTCTATTCAAATACCATCTTTGAAATTAGTAACTTTCCTTCTTCTAACCCAAACAAAGACTTCTTGGGGTTCAAAGAAATTCCATATTTCTTGCATTTAATAAAAACCTACCTTAGATGATCCAAATGTTGGCTATCAGATTTTGAAAATACAGTAATGTCATCTAGGTATATCACAAGGAAGTCATGGATTTCTTTGGCAAAGGCTATATCCACAGCCCTTTGGAAAGTGGCTCCTAAATTCATTAGTCAAAAAGGCATTTTCACACACATGAATGTGCCCTAAGGAGTAGTGAAGGCAGTCTTGGCTTGGTCATCAGGATGAACTAAGATATGCTTGTAACCAGAAAACCCATCCAACAATGGATTTTGGCTAATCCAACTACCCTTTGCAAAATATGATCTACTTTGGGGATAGGGTAATTGTCTTTAAGAGATACTTTGTTGAGGTTCCTAAGGTCCACATAGAGTCTGATCTCGCCAGTTTTCTTCCTAGTTGGCACCAAGTTTGAAACCCAATGATAAAATCTGATTGGTGCAATTATCTTGGCATCATACATTCTCTGGATTTCCTTTTCAATTGAAGGTAATAGGACAGGATTAATCCTTCTATGTTTTTGTCTGAAATGTTTTTGATTTTCTTTTATAGGGATTGTGTATTCTATGATGCTGGTGTCATAGGACTTGAGGTGATCATAACTCCAAGAAAAAGCATCCTGAAATTCTTTTAGTAACTCAATATATTTTACTCTTTCAGTGGGGGGTAATGATTTAGAAAGTTTGATCAATTTTTTATTTTCATCAGTGCCTATATTGCACTCCTCTATATCAGATTTTAAAGGTTCCATTTTAGGCTTCCTAGGAACATCATTTGAATCAAACAAGTCTTCCAAAGGGGTTAATCCCTTAGGTAAGAAATTGCCTTTGAGGTCGATTACTTCAGTGTCTTCGTTAATTATTTCACAATCTCAACTTGCTCTAGGTTTTCTACATCTGATTTTGTAAATTTAGTGGGATGAAATCTATTTATCTCTTCACCTTCTATCTCATGTATTTCTATTTTGTTTTTAATGTTAGGATATTTTGATGTGTCAGTATCTATATTGCTATTTACAAATTCTTCTTCTGAGATTAAAAATTTGTTTATTGTTTGTCATCAGCAAATATTTTCCAGTTCTTCAAATTATCTGGAATTGCAGGTCTGTGCCTAATTTTAGCAGTGTACTGATGGTTAGGTTGAAAGGGTAACTTGCAGGTGCTGGAAAACATTGCTAAACTATGAGCCTGGATATTATGTTTCCTGGGGATTTACAACAACCTTGGTTTCTAAGAAAGTGTTTAGTATTTCTACAATGGTTCCTATGTAACAACTTAATCTAGGGTCTTTAGTCATATATACAACATTAATTTGTTTTATAACTAGTTCAGAGTCTCCCATGACAAAAACTCTTGTAGCTCCTAGATTCCTAACTAATTTAAGACCTAAAATTAGTGCTTCATACTCAGCCATATTGTTAGTACATTTAAAATTTAGTCTGTATGCATGCCTTCTGAGTGATGATTCTCCAAATTGTATATCCAAATTCATGCTCTTGCTCCAAACTTATTGACTGGCCCATCAAACTCAAGATTCCACAATATCTCATGTTCTTAATTCGCATCATCTGTTTCCACAAACTTTTCCTCATCTTGACTACCTTGTTTAGTGGAAAGTTCTAAAGCTTGGACAGTTTCCTCTTATTTTGAAACTACAATTTCTTTTGGTTATGTATCAACACTGTCTAAAATAATTTCTTGTGTTTGATCAACATTATATAGGATAAAAGAATCAATGTCTGAATGTACAGAGTAGATAGGAAAGTTTTGAGGCCGATCCTGGCTACTCACCATGTATTTCATTAAAGTTTCTTTGTACAGCTTCTTGGGTTGTCCAAAAACATAAATTGTTGCATATGACATATCAAGTTGTAAAGATCCCTAAAGTTTGGCTCCCCATGATCTGGATAACAACATTCCATACTTCGGTGGGATGTCAGTAACCACAATATCCATAAGGATACTCTTGGCAGGATATTGAACTAAGGTAACACACGGGTCTTTAATCAACCCTAGACACTTTACTTGACTTGAGTAAAATGAAAATAAGTCCTTGTAAGGCCTTGTAATGTCCAGGTTTAATTTCTCCATTATTGATTTGGGCATTAAGTTGTGGGAGGCCCCAGAATCCAACATTGTATTATGAAGAATTTTTGTCATGGATGCTAATGCTAATGTAGAAAGGTGGTATTCCTCCTTCTAGTGGTTTTCCATTAACATCTGGACCAAATATAAGTTCTGGTTGGTCATCAAATAGGTTAACATAATCTTCATTTCCAGTAATGTTTAGGGTCTGGTTTATCTGTGTTTGTAGGTTTCATTCTTGATTAGTTTTGTTAAAGGGACTGAAATATTTAGCTTAGCTACCTCTGCTTCCAAATTGAATGGCAAAGGGGCTTTCTCTATTTGAGGGTTTTGAATTTTCACAGCAGGGATTTGAGTGGGATGGTCTTATTTTCCTTTATTAGGGACCTCCTTTTGTGAATTTTCCAATCTAGTGGTTTGAGGTGTGTTCACTGATTTTTTAGGGGGGATTGAAGTAGAGGGTTGATCATCACAAGGTTGATTAGGGGTTATACCTACAATGGTGGGGCCAGAAGGATTCTAGTTTTGTCTGGGGAGAATTTGGAGGATTTTAGAAACTGGGGCTTCTTTGATTTTCTTGGGTTGATTTGGCACTGTTTTCTTGCTTTGGTCAGGGCTATCAGAATTCTTTTTACTCCTTAGGTTATACTGTTTATGCACTCCAAAGATGGCAGAATCATAACCTTGTTTATAATCAAATGACTCTCCATACTGGATTTGCAATTGATGTAGCATATGTAATTCCCGATCACCTTAGGTTAGAAAAACAACACCTTCATTATCTAATCCCATCGGGTTAATCTGTGTGTCTTGCTTCGGGTCTTCAGGATGGGATGTTTCTACATAATTTTCTTGGAAAGGAGGCCTATATTCTAATCTCGTCCATGTTTTCCAGTGTTTTGGTTTTGGTTTTTCCTAAAGTTCGGGTTTCTAACTAGAGGTGCTTGTTGATTATCCCACTGGGGTTTCCTCTCTATATTCTCTATTCTATCCATTAACTTTTCCATGCCTTTCACTAAGCTATCTATCTTAATGTCAGAGGGTGAAGGCTCATCTTTAGCTGTTCCTCTTCTTTCATTCCTAACTCTAGCTCTTTTAGCTAATAAATTAGCCTCTACACTTACAGCTACACTTTGCATATCTTCTAGGGTTGGGGGGTTTCTTTCCCTGAGCTGGAAAACCATGTTTGTGTCAAAACCATCAGGGAACTTTATTAATGCCAAGTCAGGTGGGGGTCTAATATTGACTGGAATTGCATTGTATATATTGTTAAATCTGATGCATTAATCTTGAATAGTCTCATTGGGTCCCCTCCTAATATTTTCATACTCTGAAAGGATCTGTAGAGGATTATTTTTCTTTTCCCATCTATTCAAAAATTGCTGATGAAATACTTGTAAACTATCAATACTATTATCAGGCAGTGATCTAAACCATTTCCTAACATCACCAGCTAAAGTCTAAGCAAATAATCTCATTTGGACATCCAAAATATCAATTTCATGAAGTTCAAAGTAGTCTGTCATTTTATTAGAATTATGTTGTGCAGTGTAGTGTCCTATGCCATCAAATTGGACGATTTTAATCTAGTAGTCTGCTGGAATGGCACCAAATGGAGCAAGTAAGACAAGGGGAGCATATCTATTTGCCATGGCTATAAGCTGGGAAGGGCTAAGATGTGGGGTTCAGACATTGGAAGATGATACAATAGTGGAGGATGAACTAGGATTTGTGAGTGGTAAATGAGCAGTGCTAGGTTGGTAAGGGAGTGAGGGTATGAATGGAGGTGGGGAATGGCCTTCAAAAGTTGAAGGGAATAATGGTGAACTAAGATTAGTGGACAATTGTTCAGAAAGCTCAAGGATCTTGGTTGTACTAAGGGATGATTGTGGTGGATTCAGAATGTATTCATCAATTGTTTTGTTGGCCTTTTCGACTTCAAGGTCCGCAATAAACTCAGGATCTAGGACAATATCATAAGTTTCACTTTCAGACTTTGATTTAAATAGTGACAATTCGAATTGCTTATCAAAGGGGAGATCTTCTAAAAAAAACCATTCATTAGGGCATGAAATAGCTTTAAATAAGGTTGTGTGACTAGATGAACATTCTTCTGTTTTGGATTTTCTTGAAATCAGGTTGGGATTATCAAATACTGGGGTAGGGTTTGGATCTGGGTTAGCCCTAGTATAATGAGTTCTCCTCGAATTAAGAATTTCAATTTTTTTTAATTGTTTTCTTTTTGTGAGAAATAAGTTCTAATAAATTACTTTAAGAGGCTCAAAATACAGAATTAAAAATTTCTTTAAGATTTATTAGGACTGAGGGTTGATCCCCAATATGGTCACCACTATGTTATCACTCAGAATTTCTCCCTAGAAGTTATGAGAAGAAGGAAAAGACTGAGATAACTACAAACCAATATTTTAATTATAGGTTCTAGCCAACCTATGACTCAGAGAAGGCTCTCTATATATGTTTTAGCTTTATTTGCTAGGATTTTAGGCTAGTTCTTAAAGTTCAGGGGGTTTGGATTTGTATTGAAATTTGGATGGTGGAATCCTTAAACAGATGGATAGAATGATGTCTCTGGCTATTGGGCTATGGAGTCAAAGGAGGGCAACAGAACTGGGATTAAATCATTAAAGGGAGTGTTCAATGGGCAAGTTAGCAGAGTGAAGCACAAGTTTTTAGGTCGAATGGGTGAAATGATCTTAACCAAGGTGAGAGAGCACTTAAGAATCCTCAAACAAGGATTAAAAGGAGGAACATAGGATGATCATGAGAAAAGGGCAGTTAAGAATCCTTTACCATAGACCAGAGCGAAACTACTTGAACTAAGGAGTAATCAAGAATTGCTTAACTTAGATAATTTAGCAGAAAACATAAAAAATGCATAATAGTAAAAAAAGAGTGCAGTGAAGCAAGTTTTGAGATATCATTCCATATTATAGCATTTAGATTTAAGATATATTTAAGATTATGGAGAAACTTTCAAAGAAAAGTGACAACACAAAAGAAGATACTTGTCTGTATTTCGCACTACACATGAATCCAGTGAAATGTCTTTGATTTATTCAATAATCCAGCTTGCTGGTCCGACAGTGATACAATAGCTTACACTCTTTGCTCAAGAAAACTATAGAAATGTCTAGGAATCCACACTACATACTTCAAATTGTGAATTATTTATACAAAAAATTATTACAAAATATCTCAAACTGATTTGAGATTAAATTTAGGAAATACAAATATCTTCTTGCAAGAAGATAGAGACAACTAATGAACTATCTCATGCTGTCCATTTTATTATGGTTGTGCTAGCCTTTATTGTTAAAGTGTAGCCCTTTATGTTGGCTTGTTGTTGTAGAGTTTCACGCTAGAGTCTTCTTTACTTTTACCTTTCAACTGATACTTTTTAACTTTGATACTCTTTGACCTTGTTGTGTTGTTTTTACCTATTTTACCTGGCTATTTTGTTTTTACTGTGTAGTAAACTTCTGTTGTAAATTTATCACAGTAAATCTGTTATTTTCTCCCACCATTTTGTATTAGGTAACTTTACATTCATCATTCTCCTGTAAATTTCATCAGCTTTAGTATATTTGGCAAAATTGGGCTTAGTGAGGAACAAATGTTTTACCTCATGCTCAAGGAAGAACAAGCTCTCAAATGTGTCATATAACACTTTGTTTGTTGGCAGGGCTTTTATGGATGAAGAATTGGCTTGTTCCTTAGCCAATTTTTTGAGTCTATCACCATAGTCCAACTGTGTCATGAGTTTTTCATTGATGACCATAGTACTGGGCAGACCTTTCTCCCTTAGAATCTAGAATTTAGCCATGAACCTATCAATGGCCACTTGCATATTGTGGCACTTTTCTTCCTTCCTTTTGGAAAGGAACTTCCTTATTTCTAAAATGGTAGCAGTCCTATCTTCTATATTTAACTACTGCAGCTCATATCTGTTCTTGCTATTGAGGAAGTGGATGAGTCTATTTGCATCCTCTGGCTTGTCTTCCAACTCCTCCTTCACTTTCTGGATAGCTTTTGTAGCTATTTTTACCATCTCTGTTTGTTCACAAATTACTTGGATTGATGGCCAATTATCATTAATAGAGTCAATGATATTGGACCACATCATTTCCTTGGTTTGTCCAAGTGGTTTCTCCAGTGTTAAATTCTTCTCTAGGATTTTGATTCTCTCACCCATTCTCTAGGCCTTTCGTGTTTCTTTTTTCTGCTTCAGCTGGACAAGTTTGCAGTCTGTTTCCAAACTTGCAACCTTTTCTCTTAACTTGTTGATTTTATTAGCCTAGATGGACATCTCTTCCATGGCTTTGACTATTTCTGCTACTTTCTCTCCTGATGCACCTGCTACTGATGTAGATTCTGTTGTTGTTGGCAAGGTTGTTGCAAGTGGAGTTGTAGGTGCCAAAGATGTTGCTAGTGTGGATGACACCGTTGTGGAGACTGTGGGGATAACATTTGTTGAAGAAGTGGCCACATCTACCTGTTTTAATTGGATCAAAGCATCCAATTCCTTTTCAGTCTCTTTTAGTTGATCATTTAATTTCAAGACTAAGTCCATTAGTTCTTCATGCCCCTGCTGGGCTTCTAGGACTTCCAGTGTTTGTGAATGTTGTAGCTGAGGTATTTTTAGTTGTTTCTTCAATGCAGCTATGTCATCATTTTTCTTCTTAATAAGATGTTCTGTAGCTTTTATATCTTTGGGATCGTGTCCCAGTTCAATCACTAAGTCCTCTAAGGACTTGATCCTGGTATCCTTGGCCTATGAGGAGGCCTTCTCTAATTGGAATTTTGTTGAGATGTTGTTCAGGGAGTTCTGTAGTTGATGGGCAGCTGTGGCTTTACCTGTTAGGTTGGAGTATATCATCTCTCCAGCCTGTTTGTGTAGTTCAATCTGGTCTATGGGATGAATATCCCTTGCCAACACTTTGAAATCTACCATTTTGAAATATGATGCTGTCTTTGGCTATTGAGATGTGGGCTTAGCAAAGGTCATCTGCAGCTTCCCCTCTTTAATTTCAAAGGTTGACATTAGCCTTGTTTGGTTGGTGGGAGTCAACTTAAGGTATTGAGCATATGTTTGGGCCTTAAGCCTCTCATTTATAGCTTTGATTTCTTTATACCTTTCCTTGATATCTTGGTCTTTGTCATCTGGCATTCTGAAGGAAGATACTTCGACATTGAGTTGCCTTTCCAACATCTAAGTTTGTGATGTGGAAGGCTCTTTCATGCCTCCAGATGGAGTGGCAGGCCTACTTATTTATGCTCCTGTATTTGTGACCCCAACTGAGTCTTAAGTATATTCTTGCTTAGAGGCTGGATTTAGCTTTTGCCTCTTGTTTGATTCTTGCTGCAAATTAGAGGTGGCCATTCTTGAAGTGGAAGCCCCTTCTCTGTTTCTTTTTTGGATCTTCTCCTCATTCTGAGGAGTTTGCATGACTGGAGGGGTACTCATGGTTCTTTCGGGTTCTTCTGGTACCTGTAGAAAAGAGTTGTCATCAAGATACTTTTCTAAATCAATTAGAGCATTTTCTACGTCTACTCTAGTGCTGTCTTGATCTACTAGGGTACCCTCCACCCATTCTGTTTGATTTGCATATGCTTCTATTTTAGGTATGGGATGGTGAATGAAAGATCCTAGCTTGACCTTTCATCTCTTCTTTGTGATGAATTCCAAAGGATCATATCTCCAAACAAAACTTCTTTGGAACTTCATATTCTGTAATATCAAATCTGCCTCTTTTCCAGCCTCTCTAGAGTTGCATATAAAAGGGCCTAGTTGGTCTTTTATCTTGAAATAAGCCTTCTTCTTGGCATTGGCGAAGTTGAATTCATCTATATTGATGATTTTTCTATAATATTCTAGGGTAAACAAACTCATGGGGAGGTATATTGGCAACTTATATGGTGCAAGCATGCAACCATTTATCCTGATTTTTATATGGTTCTGGTAAAGGTACCAGTCACCAAATTTGGTCTACTTAGACAATTGAATGACTTTCTTTATTTCTGGACTGATTCTAGGAGGAGGGCTTCTAGTCAACATTTCCATGACTGGATGTACAAATAAATCAATGAAATGAGAGTAAGAGTATGGAGATTGGTATTGGTGGATCAATGGGGTCCAAAAAATGACTGACCTGGGCTGACCCTTGTTGTCAAGCTTTTGAAGGGTGAATGGGAACTTCTCTGGTTGATAATATAAGAACATATGGTATAAAACTGAGGAGTACTTAAAAACCCTTTCTTTGTTCATTCTAAGGAATTGCTTATGCATCCTATAAGCTATAAATTGGGCATAGTCATAAATGACAGTAGGAGGTTTCCTTGGAGTGTAGATGGACATGAAGGTAAGGATTATTTCATCGATGTACTCATTGGTGGAGTAACCCAAAACACAAGATATCATGGCCACAATATTCTAGCCCCATGGAGAGAAAATGACTAATACATATGGAGGGGAGTCCTTAGGGATGTGTCTCTCTTCTCTGATGAAGGTTTGGAATAGTTGGGCCAATTTTGCAGAGCTAAGTTTGGGATACAAGTCCAACAAGTCTCCAATTGAGAGGGGAGTTATGTTTGTTCTTGGTTGGAGCTATAACATTTCGTTTATGGACTCAATAATGATGGTAAAAAGTATGGTTTGGTTTGGGGACATGACTGCTATTTGACTGAGAATGTAATTGGCATGATAGTAATGGACAATCTCTGGGAAAATGTGGACTTGGGGGAAATTCGTATTTGGGTAAATTTGACTCCCAAAGGCCAATCTCATCAGCATGATTTAGGAACTTGTCCCTACTTTGGCAATGTACTTTGAGCATGGGTTCTATGACAGTGGTATATTTTATTTGGAAATCTTTATCCACCAAATGAAGGTGCTCCAGGTCTAAATGAGATGTAGTGATGGGCCTTACATCCATAGCAATTGGGGCAACCATACTCAATTCTTGAGGATTTGAGTATGGGGGGTGATTCAGAGTTTTTAGGGCAATGGAGGTTTTGCAATTTTTTTATGGCTCACAGTGTTAAAATAAGTAAATTTGTTTTTTTTTACTTAACTAACAGTGTCACGAGGGTTAATTGACTTGGAATTTGACAATGGAGTTGGAATTCCATGGTTAGATACCTGGAATTAGGCGGAATTGACTATAAATGGTGGTTGAAGGTGGTTGCAGAGGTTCGTACGGTACTGGTACGGAATGATGGAGAGCTGGGCATTTTGTAGCATCTGTGGAACAGTGGCGGAGGTAAGTGAGCAATTTCGCTGTTTGTAGGGGTTGCGATGAATTTCTGAGTTATCAAAGGCAAAATGCATGAAAAGAATGAAAAGAGGGGTAAACGGGCTTTTATAGGAATTCAATAATTGATGAACAGTGACGATTTTCGGTTCAAAGGGGAAAATAGTTTGGGAGGTCCATTGCACCGCTTTTGTGATGTGGGCGGTATTCAGGAGGGGTCACTCGATTCCATTCAATGTTTGCCATGTAGCGTCAGGGGCCAGGGGTAAATCGCTTTATTGGGTGGGTAAAGGGCAGACGCCGGGTTGGCCCGATATGCTTGTGGGGTGTTGGATGTGGAGGAGGGACAATCAATGGTGATTGGGAGATGGGAGTTGCGTGGGGGTGAATGATGGGATTTGATAGGGGGCCCGGGGACTTGTTTGCAGTGGTTTTCGGATTAGTTTAAGGACTAATCCAGGTTTAGGGGATTAGGCCAGAATGTAATGAGGGATTAGGGACTGAGGGCGGGGTTTTAATGTTTTTTGTGGGATAAGGGGTAGTAACATTGTTTATAAGTAAACTAAGGGGTGGGGTTAATTTATATGAGGGAGTTAAATATATACGGGACAATGGGTTTTTTGGGATTTTCATATTTTAATTAAAAAGTTAATATGAAGTGAAATGAGTGGAAGGGGTGTTGTACTTAGGTACATGAAATGTTGTGTGTTTCCCATATACCTAGTACTTAGGATAAATGTATTAGGTGGGTTTTTTACATAAAATATGTTTATAAAGGGGTTTTCCTAGGCAAAAGAAATTAACCTTAGGAAAAGGGGTTTTGTGAGGGGGATGAATGAATTATAAAGGAATTTAACACCTTTCCTTCTTAAGTCATCAAGCGGAGGGTCCGGTCCCACCAAAAGCCAAAGAAATGCTTTGAGCCTTTTTGACTTAAAAACTATAGGTATTAATATTTTTATTATGGAAGGGAAGTTAGTGAGTATCATAGGGGTTAAAATGAATGAGGGAATGTTAAGTAAACCAATTTTGAACCATTGCTTTTGTTTTGTTTACCACTTATGCATATTTGAATGATGCATTTAAAACAATGACATAATTGCTTTTTGTATCAAATAACATGATATTTCTACAACCTTTCTACTACTTACCCACTTACTCATCCTACCATTTTTTCTTCACTTTATTTGGGTGCATTTAGGCTAGCAAACCATTATCAATCTTTTTCTTTTATTTACAAAATAAATTATCTAATTCTAACCTTATATCCTCCAAGGGCTCAGATTAAACTGATGAGCTCCTTTTATTTACTCTACCTATCTAATGATCTGCCAAGATTACACTGTTTGGTCAGATTTATTCACTACCTAGGAACATAAAATTCAAATGAAATAGCCAAGTTTAAACGTTTTGACTATCATGGATTGTGGCATAAGTAACAAGATGCAAACAATAATTTATTATGCATAAAAAGTAAATAGTAGTGGAATTTTGGCTTGCACACTTTCGTGGTCTCCTTTTGTCTTTTGGGGTTCATATATTTCATTTTTTTGACCTTTTCATTCTTTTTGTCCTTTGATTATTCTTTTAGGACATATCCTCAGTAGATTTTTTATTTTTTTATTTTTTAATATGGAAAAAATTTGCAGAAAGCAAAGGTATGTACACTATTACAAGGCTTAACCTTAGTCAATCAAAATTATGACTCCAATTGGTATAGGAACCTAACAACGACTATGAGCTTGACTCAAGATATAAAACCTAGAGAACACAATGGGTGCTTTGACCTATTGACCATTTACCCAGGCATGAAACCCATGCTTTAATAAGTTAATTTTCTTTAATATTTTTTTTCTTTTCTTTCGAAAAATACATTAAATCATGACTCAAATACAATTATGAAGACCAACACTAGTTACATTCTTCAACACTCCCCCTTAACTAGGGAGGTATTCATAATTTATATACATATACATATGGGTACAAGGATGAACTCAAAATGATATGATCTACATAGAAAAAGAGTCATACAACACCACAATTGTTTTGAATTAGATACTTGACAAAGGTATCTAACTAGGTGGGACTAAGTTGTGTTACAAGCTTCAGTCACTTTAGGTACCATCAAGCTTCCACTCTAACACCAACCCCATGGATCTAGGTGTGTTTCTAAGGTCAGATCTCCAAGACCAATGCCACCCTCCCTACATCAGGATCAAGACATCAACACATAGGCTGACGATATGTCCTCCCAATCATATTGTCACCCCAAGATTATTTCATCTCTCCTTATCAACTAAATAAGATATATTCACCAGTCCAAGAATTCTTCAAACATTCAACCTTCTTACAGAGAGATACTTCACAATCATAACCCCAATTAATAATAAATTTTAATATATATGTGTGTGTGTGTGTGTGTGTGTGTGTGTGTGTGTGTGTGTGTGTGTGTGTGTGCGTGTGTTAACTCAAACCTCTGGGGTTATCAAATATACTGATGTTTCTTAAGTCATCATCATATTATCCAAACACATATTCATCGAAATCTTTCTTCTTTAACTTCTACAACATTACCAAACTCAACCTTAGCACCGCTTCCAGAACATCCAAGTCTTGTTTACAACTTTTCCACTCACGAGTATCTATCTATAACGCTTCAACCATGATCTTTATTATTTCTTCAAGATCTCTATTGTAGTTGTCACATTATGCCTTCCCTCTCAACAAGGGAGATATACCCTTTCTTCCATCCAAGCTCCCCCTCAACTTAGGGGGATCAATAGCTTCATAACATTGGAGTAACTTCAACCTTTCAAAACTCCATTTATTCATAACATCATTGTTTATTATGGATACAAGGTCATCTATTCATATTTCTTGTCATCATCATTCTTATAGCTTCCTTTATTCATTATTCTCATCAAGTCATTTTCAATTATAAACATCTTCAACATCTTGAACATTATGTACATGCAAATAGAAAGTACAACCAAGTACAAATATATAGAAGCATGAAGTCAAATATATCAAAATATGGTTATCAAGTTATCATAATGGGAGTAGTTAATTCTTTGAACGAGAAGAAAACTTTAGACATGTAAAACCTAAACTTAGTTAGGTTCACAATCAATAATGGTTGCATCTTTTATATTTTGAAAGTCAACAACTTTGCTAGGGTTTTTTTCACAAACCCTAGATTCCATCATCGATAAAAATCCCTTCTATCTTCATATTTCATTAATCGGAAAATATAAGAAGATTACAATGATTTTCTCAAGCCCGAGTAACCTCTACATTATCTCTATCTATCTCACTACTTCACAAACAAGCTCAAGCCAATACTTAGCTAATTCTGCTTCCTGCCAAGTTCCTATTTCCTTGCATAGTTTCCTTGGGAATTAGCTCATATTTAATTAGTAAATTTCTCAATTATGAATTGTGAAATCCGCATAGGCCTTCCTCTGATTTCATGCACCACCTGTACAATTCATATGATTATACAACTGATAGTGCATTGTCACTAAAATCCAAACTCACCTACATATTTCTCTGATCTGACATGCATGAGTTAATTATGAGTGAATATTTAGTTTGTTGGTTGACTAGTGTTGGTTACACCCCACTACTAGATCTACCACTAATTCTTCCATCAGTTGGAACTAGTTTAACTGACTTTAACTTAGTTAAACTTAATTAAATAATTACAACTCAAAATAAACTCAACCAGGGCTATTAAAAAGTAAGAGACAGTCTACATGACTCTAGTTAGACTCCCAACTAGAATTAACTGATCCAACTAAGTCAAATTAACTTAGTTAACTATTAAAAATTGTCATGAGATGTGGAATTACAATCTAATTCCTAATTTAATGCAAGGACAAAATTAAATTAGGATTTTCTTGTTGCATTTTTAACAGATTGTTGGGCTCGTTCCATCGAATATGTGGAGTATGATTTCGATAGGAACCAGGTCCACCCCTTTAAATTTCAATGGAGACATGATGTTCTTATGGGGCAATGGCACCTAACATATGCTTGATCTAGATCGATGGCTTCAAAAAGGGAGATCGAACAATTAATGTATTCAGTCCTTGTGATTTATGTGATTGGATTGATTTAATGTCATGTTTAAGGTGATAGTGAGTAATTAAATTAAAAAGTGATTATTAAGTGACTTTTGATTCATTAAAGTATAAAAAATTATAAATTCACTTTATATTATTGAGTGGGAAAATGGTGAAAAGGAGAGATCCATGGTATTTTAAGAAGTCATGGTATTGACCCATTGTATTCTAATAATAGAAGTTATAAAAGGAGAATTAGAGCTTTCTGTTGGATATGCATTGAAGATTTTCTTTGATATTGAGTGTGAGCTCTTTGAGCTTGAATGTAAGGGTCTGAACCCGTGTAAGGAGGATAGTTAGTGGTTCAAAATCCACCCTAGCTAATCGAGCCATATTGGTTTCAATGTTGCAATGATACACCCTTTCCAATTAATAAGGCGGGATTACTTCAAATCTCTTAATTCCACTTCAGATCAAAGAAGAAGGAACAAAAATTTATTTATTGCAACAACCCATGATTGGATCTTTAGAGGTTGAATTGAATGGAAGAGGCCAAATTATAATGGGGGTTGATTTTAATTGCAAAATTTTATTAACCTTAATGGCAGAGATTAAATAATTAAGAAGGTAAAATTAATTTGCATGGTCAAATAATTCCCTAAGAGGGACTAATTGCAAGGGAATCTAAATTATTGCATGAAAAGTGATTCATTCAGCTACTAGAGTAGTTTTTAAAGAAGATGAATTTTTTTGATATTCCTGGAGGAACCAACTATAGCAGATATCAGGTTCAATAAAATAAATTTTCTATACTTTTTCGTAATTAGAATGAAAACAATTGGGGTTTTTTAAGTAAAGTTCCTATTGAGAAAATTCATGTTTATTTGTCCCTTGATATTATTTCAAAGAAAATTATCTTTATTTGGATCTCAATTATTTGAATAAATAAATTGTGCAAAGGGTTTATATGAAACACCTAGAAAATATTTTTGGAAAGAAATTTAGCAGTATAAGCAAGTACAAAAAAAGGGACACTACATTTTTCCACCCCTCGAGTATGCCTTCTACTTCTTTTTTATAATTATTTCATAAGGAACATATCTCAGGTATCCAAGCTTTCTTTTATTGATACAGTATTGATTTAACCCTAATGACAAGCCATATTCTTGCTCATTAAGGTTGGAACATGCAAGGGGTCCTTTATCATGTGATGGAACATCTAGTGCTCATGAATTAGGTGATGGTTAGTGAGGGTGGTAGAGCTCAAGCTAGGCCTTTGTACACACATTAATCAATTTCCTAGCCATCCTTTACATTATAACTTGTATTTTTCATTTATTATGCCTATCTTATGCTTTTACATTTCTTTTAGCTACATCAACATCCAGGGCTTAGTTTTTCATCCCTGAATCAAGGATGTGGATGTGGATGTGAGGGTGCTAATCCGAATGAAATAATGAAAACAAACCCAATAGATGGATGCAAAATTAGGGGAATGATAAAGAGTGTTAAATATGGAATATTCTTAGACACACTACTTCAATCCAAGTTCCCAAGTAGTGTCCCTCCTATAACTCTAAGAACTCAAGGGAGGTCCCACTGTTAAAATATGAAACTGCAACCAAATTCCACTTTGAAATACTCATTGGATACACCGGAAAGGAAATGGGAGAAAGCTCCAATAAAGCTAGTAACCAGCCAACGATAGATGATGAAATTCCCTCCTCACAGTCTAGCGATAGTGAGGGCCCCATAAACACTCATCAGAGGAACACCAGGGGAAAGCACCCCAAGGCAACCCCAAAATTTTGGAGGAAAAAGAATCATTGTAGCCATTGTAACAAAGAGGGACACCAATAAACCGCATGTCCGATGCTACATGCATTGGAAATATCACTGGAGAAGCCAAAAGGTGAACATGTTCAGCAAATGAAACCAGCCCGTTCACGGTGGTCTACTTAGTTAAGTTGTTTTTTCTATGGTAGCTTGTTATGACCACCATTGTAAATCATACGTTGCAAGTAAATGTAAAAATGATGGTGTGCTTCCTATCACTACAAAACACAACGATGATATTTTGGCCTTTCTTTACTAATAGTTGAGGTATTGATTACCTTTTATGTAATCCTTGGCCAAGGAGTGTGTGCTATAAACTCTTGGCAAGGAAGGGTTGTTAAGTCATGTGTGGTGTGCATGATTGCAAAAAAAAAAAAATGTACTAGTTTTGCGTGCAGGTGATCGAAAGTGTGGGTTGAAAGGACACAAACATAGTGCTAAGTTTAAATGATTTTGGGGTCCAAAATCTCCTCAGTAGGGATGATTGATCCAGTTGGATCTCCAGACACCAGTGGCATGGAAAAATATCAAAATTAAAAGTGGCGGAAAGACGATGAACTTGACATCAGATTGAAGTGCTTGTCGCCCTAATTCCAGTGGTATGAACGGCACTCCAATCCAAGCCTGGACGAAGGAGATAGAAGTAGTCAAAGTTGGGTTGACTTTTTGATGACTGGGTAGGATTAATGAAGGCACAATTTGGAATTTCTCCGGCGGATAGAATCTGGCCAACTTTGGCCAGATTCCGGGAAAAATTCTTGCCTCGTTAAAATGACTCCTTTGGTCTAATTTCCAAAAACACACACTTTGTTTTATTTTAACAAAAACTATATAAAAAAGGGGGTGGCGGGCCACTAACTCTGCCACCCCAACTCTCATCCACACACAACCAAAATAATATATATATGGTGGAGGCGTGGGCCACGACCCCCGACCCCTCCCACAGAACAAACAATAAACCAAACAGGGGTGGGCAACCATGACCCCGCCGCCCCACAAACAACCCACGACATTGTTCAATTAAATGTATAGTGGGTAGTGGGCCTACCCTTGGGGCACGGACCCAACCACGCCCAAATGGAAAAAGCAACAGCCATGGCAGCAAGGTACAGTGGGCAAGCAAAATTTCTTATTATAAATAAATTTTGTTATGCAAAAAGGAGGAGGCGGGGTTTGACCGCCCGACCTCCTCCCTATTAATCGGATCCTCAACCAATGTGCCACAATAGAAACTTTGGAAAATCCACCACCATTATTTTATTTAAACACAGGTTATCAGTGGGACCAGGAGAGAAGAGGTAGGGCACGTAGTTCGAAGCAGATTTTTGTAGGAGGGTTGGATTTTCACTTTGTCAGATTTTGACAAATTTTATATGGTTTCAACATTTCTTGACGCCATGAATGTAATGTCGCTATCCATTTGTCCATCAGATTTTTGCATTTTTTGGCCATTTTTCAGTATGGAGGTATAAAACTCCTTTTTTTGTAACTGATGCTTGTACTCTTCTTTCTCATGCACTTACTGAATGAAGGCCTTCCCATTGATCAAGCAGGACCCAGAGATCTAGTCCAAGTCAGACGAACTTTGTTATCAAGTCGTGTTGTCTTCTTTCATGCTTTATGTGTTTCTCCTCTTCTCTCATGTGCACATTAGATTTCTATGTTAGGTTACAATTTATGCAGGTAATTCTTTAATACATCTATAAGCAAAAGATCTTGGATCAATGAATAATGATGTAAATCTATATAATGTTATGATGATAGGGAGTGAACTTAATGTTTAATGGAGAAGTGCAATTACCAAAGAAAATAACAATATAGCCCTATGAAAAATTAACATGGAATCAGAGTTGGGTTGAAGAAAAGCCATGGAGATCACCCCCAACGAGACACTTTTGATGGAAGCAAAAAGAGGATGGTGGAGACCTAAAAGAATCCCAGGTTATGAATAAAACCCTATATAGTTAGTGCATAAGAATTTGATGGTCAGGTTTTGAGAGAATCCCTAGTTTATGGAAAAGGCTTGAGATTTTAGGTATGAATGTCTAGCATGTACTATGTGAAGATGCTCAAGCACTTGGGATGGATTTGATGAAGCCCTAGATGGTCGTTTTTGATAAATTTGATTGAAGGAAAATTCTTATGTGGACTATGAATAGTGATGACTCTTGAAGGTTGGTTCAAGAGGGAGAGGATCACCTCTCATTAAAAGATAAGTACTCCTTGACTTACAATGTTTCTTTGTGTCTTTACTCTTGTCTAGACTTATGGATCTGATCATTATGATCAGTCATATGATCATTGCTTATATTTATTGCATGTATATTTGAGTATATGGATGTATCTAACCTCCTTGATGAGATGTGATAATTGGATCCCTCTTAAGGATCATTTGAGATGCAAGAAAGAAAACTTAGATATGGAAGGGGGTAAAGAGACACTTGATGAAAATGTGACAAGCACTACAAGCTTCGTATGAGAAGGTGCATAGGTATTTGAATACTAAAAGTTATGAAAGATATATTGTTTCAATGCAATGTTTCAGCTATAACATTGGATGACTAGGTAAGCCTTATGGTATGTTGAAAATGAATCCTTTTACAAATTGTTCATGCTTGCATATGAAAGAGATTTGGATTTATGTTTCCTATGATGAAATGATGCACCTGGTATTGAATATTGTGATAATGTTGATCTTCTTGATTCTATGGGGCTACTTATTGTTGATCTTGGATATAGTGGCATAACTTGATGTTTAGCTAACATCTATTGTTATTGGAGACCCTGATTCTATGAAGAAGGCTAGCACCTTGACTCTAGTAAATAATACTCTTGACACTTGACATGATGGATCTATTATAAAAGGTTACCTCATTGATACTCATAAATCTTGTGATAAGTATGATGAAAGTATGTTGACACTCTTGTTGTTTTGGTAAAGTTTTATTGAATGACCTAAATTGGTCATATGGCAAACTTGATGATAGAACTATGAGTTTGATAGAGTAGATCCCTTATAAACCGTGGTCATGTATTTGATAGTAATTATGGCATATGATAAAAATGAATGCCCTAAACCTGATGGATTGACTTGATATAATTGATATTATGTTCATGATATTTGAATTATGTTGTCAAACTTGTCTATTATCCCTATCATGTGAATCTAACCTTTGATGAACGATTGATGTCATGATGTAATGATGTAGTAGCTGACGTGAGCATGTTATGACCATCATGGATATATGTTTTATTCTATGTTCTAACATATCTGTTGTTGTATGACTTTATTAAATACATGTTTATGACATGAAAGAAGATGAATGAAGTAGACTCCCAGTCAGAGGGAGAATCTCTTCTCAAGATTCTTACCCTTATTACTATTTGCATTTTGTACTGTTGGAATATGATTTATGTGCATCCGACATTATTGATCTATAGAAAGGTCTCAGATATGAAGCCTATATAGAAATTAGGGTCTCTACTATGGACGCAGGCATAGGATTCATCCCTCGATGCACTCATGCTAAGGCCTAGGTAGTGTCCAAAAAAATAAATTCGCTCCCAGGCTAAGTTAAATGGGGTGTACAGAGGTTTGACTATTGTTGACCATCATTTGAATATTTTTGAGTTATCTAAACTCTGAATCAAGATGTTCACCTCAAGGATGTCAGTTCCACAAGATCAGAAGTAGATATCCGAAATATTTGAAAATAGGGAAGTTTGAATGTTTGTAGGTGACCATGACATACATATAAATATGTCATTATGTTTGAAGTTTGTGCTATAAGAGTTTGAGATGATTTTAGCTGATTGATATATATGAGTTGTATGATGTCTGATGATGGCCTACATCTCTCACTAAATTATTGAGATATGTCTTAGACTATAGATCTCTCTATGATAGAAAAATTGGATATTGACATGATGTCTAATGTTTTGACTTAATGACTGATGATTTTCCTTGATGACTATGATATATGAGCATAGTGAATTCCCGTGACTTGTATTATGGGAGTGACTTGATTTATGTTGTGTGATTAATGAAAACCTGTTGGCATGATAATAGATGATGTCACAAATTGATAAAATCCCTACCTGTCATATGGTTCAAAGAATTGACATTGAGATATTGATGACCTTTAATATTAGTATTGATATGGTTTCTAAACTTGAATGAGTTAATATAGTTGATTTGATTGCACAATAAGGAAAGGCTTATGGTTTGGTAAAGTGTTATGGTTGCAATGAGCATTTCATGAAGCAAGCTCCCCCGATCCAGATATGTTTGCATTGAAAGTTATCTGATGAAGCCATACAATATGTTGATTCAAGCCTTTACCTCAGAAGTGGTCCAATGTATGACTTTGATTTTGATTTTGGTTTTGGTTTTTATATACTAATGATCTACTATTGTCAGGTAACGAGCCTATGATGATATAAGTACGAGGGAGATGGCCTCTAAAGCTAGTAATAATGTATCATGGCATGATGAATCATTTTCTAAAGTTGGGAAAAGATAATATATATTGTGAAGCTATTGAAGAAGCATTGGAAATTGGAAATGAAAATCCTGAATGCCCTAAACCTGATGGATTGACTTGATATAAGTGATATTGTGTTCATGATCTTTGAATTATTTTTTCACACTTGTCCACTATCCCTATCATGTTAATATAACCTTTGATGAAAGATTGATGTCATGATGTAATGATGTAGTATCTGACGTGAGCATTTTATGACCATGCTAGATATATGTTTTATTCTATGTTCTAACATATCTATTGTTGCATGACTCTAGTAAATACATGTTGATGACATGAAAGAAGATGAATGAAGTAGATTCCTAGTCAGAGGGAGAATCTCTTCTCAATATTCTTACTCTTATTACTATTTGCATTTTGTACTATTGAAATATGATTTATGTGCATCTCACATTATTGATCTGTAGAAGGGTCTCAAATATGAAGCTTGTATAGAAATTAAGGTTTCTACTCTGGACGTAGGCATAGGATTGGGAATACTCATCCCTCGATGCACTCATGCTAAGGTGTTGGGTAGCGGAAGCCCCGCGCAACGGGTATGGGGCGCGAAGCCCAAGGTTTTGGGTAATAGTAGGATAAAGACTCCGCGAGATGCATGGAGCATGAGTTGTAATAAGTCAAAGTCAAAAGGTTAGTCTGCCCAAAAATAATGTAAAGAAATGTAAGATGAGTCGGCCCACCTATGGATCGCAGTCCATGGAAAGATATAAATAGAGTGAGGCTCTATGGGTAGAGGAGCAAAGTTTTGGTAGGATTTTGGAGATTTGAAATGTAATGTGTGTTTGAAAAGAGCATTCAGAGAGTGTCTATAAGTCTGAGTCGAGGGTTTGGGTAGAGTATGGAGGCTCTGCAGTTATGTGCGTAGAGGCCTAGAAGAGTCTGTAGCTGTGTGCGCATACCCCTGCAGCTGAGTGCGCATGGAAGAACTGGATGTAAGGTTGATAAGTGGAAATAAAGATAAGTTATTTTGAATTCTGTGTTAATATGAACTATTGCAAATCTGTTCTTTTATGGCTAATGAAACTGTTTTGATCTACGCGCATATGCTTATTAAGTATTTGTGAATCGGGTTTAATCTTAATATGCGAACTAAATGAAAGAAGTAAATGTTTTCTTAAAGACATCTCTAAATAGATCTGGGTTATAACAATTACTCGAATAAATTAGATCTGTAATCAACGTGGTAAGGGAAAGTTAAGATTATCTGCATCTACACAGATCTAGTGCAACACGAAGCTACATGATGGTGCATGAACCTCTCAGACCACATTGAGACATCCCAAGGGTGCGGAAACCTGGTTCTAGCACCCTCCCCTGCTACCTCGGGTGAAACCTCAGTCCGCGCTCCACGGGCTATTGCCGAAAGGGTTGGTAGCTACGGGATTTGCTTAGCTACATAATTCTTCTGAACCTAGGTCAGACCCATATAAGCCAACAAATGGTTCCATTGCTGGGACCAAGATCTACGTAAGGGGTGTCTGATGTGGGAACACTGGAACCCTACAAAGAAAGAGATTGAAGAGTGGTGGGATCTGAAATTCCATGAGTTCGCAATCCAGGAAAACAGAAACCCGTGAATATCAGAAGAAGATTGGCTGGACTGGTATATATTCACAAACATTCACGAGATCTTCTTTGCGTCATTCCTGGTAGAGCTGTACGAGTGGATCGCAAGGCTAACTGACAGCATGGGAAGGTGTAGATTGGACCAGCCTATTGTGTCGACTCTGGAACTGGTGTGTCATCTAGAAGCCACCGAGGATAATATCGTGCGTGTAGTAGACCATTGGCTGGATTGGATAATAGGAGGATTTATTACTGAGTTTGCGATAAATATCACCGTAAGCTATAGCCAGGCGGAAAGACGATTCCTTCAAGGACCGTGAGGTAGGTATATCAAATCATTGAATACATGGATTAAGATGTTGTTATGTGAAAAACAGATTATGCACATTGCTTAATGTCTGGAGTGACGCGAAGCGGAAGAGGTTACCGTAGAATGGGAGGAGTAGAGAATAGTCTGTTACCTTCCATTTCCTTGGAAAGTGAGGAAGAACTTGCAAGGTTCTCACTAGGAAGTGCAGTCCGGTCGATCAGAGAGCACTTCTCCCTGATACCACCTCTGACCACGCCACTACCCACCTCACCTACATCAAATCCATCCACTCCGACACCAACCCCACCCCCAACTCTAAAAGCCTCAAAGATCGAGATGGCAAGTTCAGTTAAGCTACTGATATTTAAAGGTGCGGGGAATGAGGAACCAAGACAGTTCTGGTTTGTGATTAAATCTATATGGGATGCTCAAGGTATCACAGATAATAACATCAAGAAGGCTACCTTATTAGTGTGTTTCAGGACTGTGCACTGACTTGGTACATGAAGTATTCAAGTGATCATCCAACTGAAGGTATTACCGCAATCCAGGAGGTGCTAAGTAAGGAATTCGGGTGCCCAAAGTTAGGGGTCCAGTCAGTTATTGGGTTCAAAGAGATGGTGATGATGCCTGATGAAACTCCATGGGATTTGGATAAGAGTTGAAAAGCGCTATCCATGAGGCCGACATGACACTGACAGATGAGCAGCAATGCACTTGGTTTTTCGCATCATTAACACCAAATCTGAGATCGGCCCTGGCACAACAAAAGATCTCAACCCAAGCTGAAGCATTGGAAGCAACAATGCGGCTAGATGAAACTCCGATATAGGATCCAGAGTTGGGAGTACAAAAAATCCAAGCACAAATAGAGAACTTATGTCTGGAAATGTGAAGTTTGCAACAGGGATAAGTGAATAGGACCGAGATACGAGAAGGAGTATGGTGTCTCAAATGCAAGGGATCGGGCCATGATAAAGACCTATGTCCAATTTTTGTGAATCCCATGACGGGGGGGAATAACATTACGATGAGAGGTACAGGTTGGGCCAAGCATAGCACCCGCACTCTGGTGCGCAATCTGTGAAGTTGGAGGAAAGCATACACAGACAATCGTCACCTATTGCCAAATCTACGACAACCCCCACCTCAACGCTTATTTTGTAACTTCTGTCAGACGGTGGGCCATGAGGAAAGAAACTACCCCAGTTACCAAATGTTGATGGATTAAACACCAATGTATAGGATGCAAACTAAAGTGCGAGCGCAGGACTCCACGTCAACATTCATACGGGGAGGATACCAAGGGCGCGGATGGGGCCATAGAGGCATGGGACCTGGACGGAGGTGAGGCCAATTAATTTGTTACAATTTTGGAGGATCAGGACACTACACGCGGGATTGCACAAATCCAACCAAAGCTTGTTGTCCTTATTGCTACCAATTTGACCACGAAGTTGTCTATTGCCCAACGTTAATTGCTTGGATGCGCGAAAAGGGGGTGCTCTCGGCTAGCCCCACACAGAACGTCCAAATGATTAAGGTTGAACCCCATGCAGAGGAACCGCCCATAAATATGATGCTCCGAAGTGGCGCAACCATTAGAGAAGATAAGGGGAACTAGCCAGAAACGGATGCATGGGTCCGTAAGGTCCCTCCAAAATAGCCAGATTTTGATTTAGAACATGCGAAGGAAACCTTTATGGAAGCCAAGAAAAACTTGGCAGAGGCTTCTACATTGGGGAGTAAGGATTAATTCGGATCAGAGAAGGACACATCTATGTTAACTACCTTCTTGGAAACCTGCATGCACTTACTGAGGGACGCCAAAGTGGTAAAAGGGCTACAGGAATTGATAACTCAGTGTGTAGGAGTGGATGAACCATGAATGATCCAAAAATTAGGCAAACATGCTTTGCGCACTGGGCGGGAAATGCGACTAACAGTCCAGATCGGGGACTATGAGATGGATCAGGTCATTTTAGATTTGGGGTTCGATGCAAAAGTCTTACCAAAGAAGACTTGGGAACGCATGGGCAGGCCTCCACTACAATGGCCGCTAATTCAACTAAGGATGGCTAACTAGCAAAAGATTCTACCTATGGGACGTCTGCACGAAGTTACAGTAGACATCGATGGAGCCAGCACCCAAACCGACTTTGAGGTTATCGAAATTGTGGATGATAGTAACCCATATCCTGCACTCTTAGGGATAGATTGGGTGAAAAATATGAATGGAGTCATCAATCTAAAAAAACGCAAGATGATCTTCAAAAAGAAATCTCTCCACGTAGTGGTCCCATTAGACCCAATAGAAGGGGTGCGATATACCGAGCCCGTGCACGACACAGAAAGCGACAGCGAGCTGGACTGTATATACCAAATTACTGCACAGGAACATGACAGGGTCAATCCGATAGCTGATGGTCGACTCTCATGGGACCAGGATAGTTCTTGCACATCAGATTCAGATGAAGAGGTTGAACGATGGCAGAATTGACTACATGAAATAACCACGCTCAATTGTAATCGAATGGTGATAGTGGGGGAACCGCTGAAAGGATTAGTGAGCACACTCCATGCAGCTGCTACTCCCGGACAGAGTGTCACCCCAAGGATCCAAACGTCAGGGCATAGATGTTGAAGGAAGACGTTCGTGGTTGGAAGTGCGAAACAAAGTACGCATTCCTCGCCAGTAGAGGCTATCAGTATCTGAGGAGCGGGTATCTACCCAGCCTGGAAGTAGTAGCTTGGAGCCCCCTCAACAAACCAGTGCCAAGGTTAGCAGAGGTTCTAGGAAGTTGCGGATACCACCGATAGGTTGGGCTTGCAATAAACAATGGAAGGAAGCTCCGAAAAGATTGACTAGCTGTGGATCCTACAAACAGGAGCTTTGGCTGAAGAAGCAGGGTACACTGCAAAGCCAAGGGGCCCCGAAATTTGCTACGACATTACTACTATGGCTGTGCCCACACTCATGAAAGAGCATAAACCCCAGAACAGTTACCAACCTTCTTCAGGAGTTCTCATAGCCCGAGTTAGCAGGGACGAGCCGATCTCACACCAAAGGTGCGGACACTTAACTAGCAGTGGAAACCACAGTCTCAATACCTCGATTAGTTGAAAGAAGGTGCGGGACTATAAACTAGCCTGCAAAAAACCCACATGGACAAAGGAATCATCATCAAGCTAATCAGTTCCCATGTCCGCAGTTGCGCCTAAAGGATAGTGCTACTGTAGGGAAAAATCAAAATATAGTTGTTAGTCACATGGACCTTAACAGGCTAGTCAAATCACGTCCGACCAAAGCGTACAGTGGGGTATTAAGGCGAAAATTCTAAACGAGAGATGCAGATATTTGCCGACTTGAGTTTCCAACGGGTGAAAGATATTTTTTCAAATCTCAGAGTGTGTGGCCGGTACTGGATTTTTGGCGCTTTGAACTAACAAACAATAGTAAGTACTCAGCTACCAAATACTCCATGATCACTATGGCAAGAACCCGAGCATGAGTCACTGAAGAGATGCAGTTGAATCAAAAGGAACACTCTCAAGTTCTTGAAGTCCCTAAATCCCAACGCACTCCACGGCCCAGGAAGAATAAGCAAAAGATGGGTCCCATTCGGGCCTCCCCAAGATTCAACAAGCATTCAACAGGGGGTAAAGGAAAAGCAGGGATCGATGAAATCGTTGAGGAGGAAGATGACCTGCAAGACCTGATCGATCAAATTTATGCATGGACGGAGGAAGAAAAACTTGCATTCCAGTTCCCATCGTTACCCCCGTATCTTTCTCCATGGACCAGGATGACCAAGCTAGCGAAGGAAGTAGACGTTGCAAAAACGACACTCCAGATCTCGCTCCTTCCAGATGATATAAGGTTCAAAGGGTTACCCATGGGGTGCATTCCAAGCATCAAGTTCAAATATTGGGACCTGGCAAACAGTGACAAGTTCCTCGAACTCATTAAAGGCACCATACTACCTTAGAAATGGTTGCTAGGCATTGAAAGGGTTGGACTATTGAACCTCCGATGGATCCCTCACTACCACCGCACGACCATCACCATATTTCATTCGATTCCTGTTAGGTCTCATTCATGATGGATATCTCTGGTTGGAAGAACCAATCCTGATCACAACTGACCTAATCCACCGGGTTACGCACTTGCCAGATAAGGGGAATAGCCATGCAGACCTAGCCGACACTAGTAGTGAGGGAGGCATCATCGAAACAATCAAGGCAAGGTACCATCTGGAAAAAGGGAAGCGGGGGTATGTCATAGCAAGCATCAGTGACCGCACAATATGATTCATTATGCAGATCCTAGCTAGGAAACTTATGAGGAAATTTTACATCGATGAAGTTCCCGCCACTGTCATCGCATTGGCAAGACAATGTGCTGAATGGGTTCAGTTCAGTTGGGCACAGTTCTTATGCGACGAATTTCTGACCAATTGTCGAGAAGCACAGGACAATGGTAAGACCTTTCATTATGCATGGTTGCTCTTATCAATCCTTCTAGTTACAGGGGACTTGTTTCGGAGAGTCAGTTTCCCAGCATTGAGGATAGTCTTCCTGAGGCAGCACGGTATCTTTCACTTGGGGCTACAAAAGATGCAGCAAGGGTTTCTGTGATCCAGGCATTTTGGACTACCATGGAAGGACAGATGAGGATGTGGATTGATCAAAGACCATGAATGTCCCCCACAATTTATAAAAACTTTCAAAGCACGACCAAGTTCAAGGCAGACATGCATCACGTGTACATCCATGTGTGAAAGGACCCAGAGCAATCTTGGGTTACACTGTCATTCCTTGCAATGGATGATGCCATTTACATAGTATTAGCAGCATGGTCGTTAGAATGGCGAGCCCCGGATAAGACCATTCTCAACCAAGTGGCCGCGTAGCAGCGAAAGAAGGAACATCAGCAGAGACTGATCCAACTGGCAGAAAAATCACAACAGGACTGCCAGGCTGCTTCACAATAAGGAGCTACCACGAGCCCAATAGCACCAGAGAACCAGATGGATCAAGGAATGGATTTGGACAAGGATCCACAAGACAAAACAGAGACGCAGGACCACCTCAAATGGTCACGCACAAAGGACTCATCGGCTGCACGGAAAAAGTCCAAAACACTGAAGTCACTGGAAAAGGACTTCATGGTGAGCAGCCAGCCCATCATCACTATTACCACCAGTATGTTTCCCGAGCTGATCACTACACAGATGACTGTGTTGGGGGAGATCAAAGTGAAATTACAGGCCCTAAAAGCGCAACCCATGGGATGGGTCCCTTGCGAGCCCATAGATGATATAGGTTTCGCTGAGGTCAGCATGCACACACCACATATCATCTCATTGCCAGCAGAGGTTATCCGAGCCACAACCACAGGTGACAAACGCTATTGGGAATTAAATCTAGCCACTATGTCTAGAGACGTACTATACTTACTGCAAGATGGAGTAACTTAGGAATTTCGTGCCAGGGAAAGCCGCATGTTCCACATCGTGACAGAACAAAAGGAAAAGATAGAATAGATCACTCTCTAACATGATAAACTGGTCACCCAACATCGGGAAGTAGAACAAGCTGTGGCAGAAGCATGTGGTACGATCCCTGAGATAGCCATCCCCGGGGACCTCCTCCTAACTACCAGGATTTAGCACATGGCAGCCGGATTTCGCACGGCCCAAGCAGAGGCCACAAGACACCAGAAGGAGCTAACGTTATAGGTTGTCGAGCTCCATCTTAAGGCTCAGCCACCCACACCTCTGGCCAAATAGGAACGTCATTGTAATGTAGTTATAGCTGGACTAGAAATAATGAGTAGTGTCATTCGAGACTGCTCGGGTCTACTCGGCCAATCGTTCGGGGTACTCACCGCCCTTGAGGAAGATCCAACCATACAACGAGTAGAAACTAAGGTGAGCGAGGTACAACAGGCTTATGACACCGCCTAGAGTATTGCACAGACGGTCATTATCACACAATGGTTGGCCAAGATGAAGGAGGTCCAGGCGCTCAAAGCCCAGGTTGACGCAGTGCGACAACTGGAGGCCACCCTTAAAGAGCGTATCCAGCCCTGGCTCAATGAAGCGTTTAGCATATCTACAATCATTAATGGCAAGCTCACACAGATGCAAGCCATTTGTGCGACAAAGAAATCCATTGCCAATGAGACAAATACCTCAGCGACTCAGGTGGAAAGGGTACAATGATTCATATCCGAGTTTGTTGCCGACACAGGTGAGATGCAGAAGTTGCTAACCGATCTCCGTGCAAAGATGGACGCACCAGCTAAGTGACTCGGGACGAGTCATGATGATTTTGTTGGGGGACTGCTGGGTAGCAGAAGCCCCGTGCAATGGGTATGGGGCGTGAAGCTGAGGTTTTGGGTAATAGCGGGATAAAGACTTCACGAGATGCATAGAGCATGAGTTGTAATAAGTCAAATTCAAAAGGGTAGTCCGCCAAAAAATAATGTAAAAAAATGTAATATGAATAAGCCCGCCTATGGATCGTGGTTCGTGGAAAGGTATAAATAGAGTGAGGCTCTATGGGTAGAGGAGTGAAGTTTTGGTAGGATTTTGGAGATCTGAAATGTAATGGGTGTCTGAAAAGAGAATTCAGAGAGTGTCTGTATGTTCGAGTCAAGGGTTTGGGTAGAGGATTAAGGCTCTGCAACTGTGTGCACAGAGGCCTGGAAGAGTCTGCAACTGTGTGGAAATAAAGATAATTTCTTCTAAATTCTGTGATAATCTGAACTATCGCAACTCTGTTCTTTTATGGTTAAAGAAACTGTTTTTATTTGTGCGCATATGCTTATTGAGTATTTTTGAATCGAGTTTAATCTTAATATGTGAACTAAATGAAAGAAGTAAATGTTTGCTTAAAGACCTCTCCAAATAGATCTAGGTTATAACAATTACTCAAATAAATTAGATATGTAATCAGCGTGGTAAGGGAAAGTTAAGATTATCTGGATCTATGCGGATCTAGCATAGCGCAAAGCTACAGGATGGCATGCGAACCTCTTAGACCACATCCAGACATCCCAAGGATGTGGAAACCTGCTTCCATCACCCTTCCCTACTACCTCAGGTGAGACCTCAGTCTGTGCTCCGTGTGCTGTTGCCGAAAGGGTTGGTAGCTGTGGGATTTGCTTGGCTACATAATTCTTCTGAACCTAGGTCAGGCCCATATAAGCCAACATAAGGCCTAGGTAGTGTACAGGAAAATAAATTCACTCCCAGGCTAACTTAAATGGAGCATACAAAGGTTTGACTATTGTTGACCATAATCTGAATATTTTTGAAGTTATCTGAACTCTGAACCAAGATGTTCACCTCGAGGATGTCAATTCCACAAGATCAGTAGCAGATATCCAAAATATTTGAAAATAGGGAAGTTTGAATGTTTGTAGGTGACCATGACATACATATAAATATGTCATTATGTTTTAAGTTTGTGCTATAAGAATTTGAGATGATTTTGGCTGATTGATATATATGAGTTGTATGATGTCTGATGATGGCCTAGATCTCTCACTAAATTATTGAGATATGTCTCGAACTATAGATCTCTCTATGATAGAAAATTTGGATATTGACATGATGTCTAATGTTTTGACTTAATGACTGATGATTTTCCTTGATGAATATGATATATGAGCATAGTGACTTCCTATGATTTGTATTATGGGAATGACTTGATTTATGTTGTGTGCTTAATGAAAACCTGTTGGCATGATAATAGATGATGTCATGAATTGATAAAATCCCTACCTGTCATATGGTTCAAAGAATTGACATTGTAATATTGATGACTCATGATATTAGTATTGATATGGTTTCTAAACTTGAATGAGCTAATTTAGTTGATTTGATTACACAATAAGGAAAGGCTTATGGTTTGGTAAAGTGTTATGGTTGCAGTGAGCATTTCATGAAGCAAGCTCCCCTGATCTAGATATGTTTGCATTGATAGTTATCTGATGAAGCCATATGATATGATGATTCAAGCCTTTACCTCAAAATTGTTCCAATGTATGACTTTGATTTTGATTTTGGTTTTTATATACTGGCGATCTACTATTGTCAGGTCAAGAGCCTATGATGATATAAGTAAGAGGGAGATGGCTTCTAAAGCTACTATAATGTATCATGGCATGATGAATCATTTTCTAAAGTTGGGAAAAGGTAATATATATTGTGAAGCTATTGAAGAAGCACTGAAAATTGGAAATGAAAATCCTTGGACTCTCTAATTTGAAGTTAAAGGTGTTTTTGAACTTGACATGGCATCCGACATTTTATTGAAGCATTGATAATATGTTTTGAACATCCATCTGTATTATGTTCATAGAACCTGAATAAGTTCCTGATTGAGTCACTTCATACACATTGCCTCCAAGAATCCTTCGAAATGTTTGAATGATATGATCTATTCTTGGTCTGAGATATTCTTATGATATATGATTTTATGGAGATGTTGATGTTGATTATTGATGAGCAAATATGAGTGTTGCCTTAGTATGATATCTGCCATGATGAGAGGACCGTGACACAACAAAGGTTAAGTATAATGTTGTCAGCATGACTAGCTATGATCGAGTTGAAGAAGATCCTCAGAGACTTGTATGATCATATATTAAGACAGTGTAGTTGTAAGAGACAATCTTAGGCTTGTTTTTGGAAACTCCTTGAGAGGGAGGATGATTATGATATCCTTTACCTCAGAAGTGTTCCAATGTATGACTTTGATTTTGATTTTGACTTTTATATACTGACGATCTACTATTGTTAGGTAAAGAGCCTCTAATGATATAAGTAAGAGGGAGATGGATTCTAAAGCTCATAATAATGTATCATGGCATGATGAATCATTTTCTAAAGTTGGGAAAAGATAATCTATATTGTGAAGTTATTGAAGAAGCATTGAAAATTGGAAATGAAAATCCTTGGACACTCTGATTTGAAGTTAAAGATGTTGTTAAACTTGACATGGCATCCGACATTTTATTGAAGCATTGATAATCTATTTTGAACATCCATCTGTATGATGTTCATAGAACCTAAATAAGTTCCTGATTGAGCCGCTTCATACACATTGGCTCCAAGAATCCTTCGAGATATTTGCATGATATGATCTATTCTTGGTATGATATTCTTATGATAAATGATTTTATGGAGATGTTGATGTTGATTATTAATGAGCACATATGAGTATTGCCTTAGTATGATATCTGCCATGATGAGAGGACTGTGACACAACCAAGGTTGATTATGATGTTGTCAACATGACTAGCTATGAGCAGGTTAAAGAAGATCTTTAGGGAGTTGTATGAGTATGATCTAGATATGACATAGATACATTGCGATAATAAAGAGTGGGATCCGATTATGAGAGGGAGGATGATTATGGTACCCTTTTGTGATTTATATGATTATTTATGCTCTAATATGATAATTGATTTGATGTCCAGTATAAACAAGTGACAAATATTACTGATAGATGCTGATTACATTATACAAGTATGATGATATGAGTATGATGAGAGCAGCGTTGATCGAGGACACTGAGCCAAACACTTTCTCCCTTGTTTGAGCTCCTGGGGTATGGAATTGAGATAGAGGGCTCCTAGGGTTGAGGGAACTCTAGAAAATAGGGTGTTACCCCTATCTGCTACCCATATGATTGGAATAGTAGCTCACCCTATCTTGGTCTTTGCAGAGTATACCCCGGTTGGAATCATACCCATAAGCTGGGCTTGTTGGGATTATCCATCTCTGTCTGGCCAATGGTTGAGAAGGCTTCAGGATGTGAGATCCTTACCTTTGGTAAGTCGAGTATCTTGCCCAAGATAGGAATATGATGCAGGTGTTCTACCACTTGACTATTCATAATCATTGATGGGAATATCAAATAGGAAATAGGATGGGTTGAGTAGTAGCTCCCAAATATCACCTATTTCTCAATATGGGGTTGTAGTAGAAGCTCCACGATGTGGTTCCAAGTCCTAATGATATGCTCTCTGATGTTGATGCGAGTCGTAGATCTGAATCCCCACTGATATTTCTGGGTAGCAACTCAATGGTATTTCAGGATAGTAGCCTGATGACATATTTCTTGGTAGTAGCTCGTTGACTGATATTCTGGGTAGTAGCTCACTGTATATATTCCAGGTAGTAGCCCAGCGACTGATATTTCGGGTAGTAGCCCATCGACTAATATTCAGGGTAGTAGCTTGTCTACTAATATTCTTGGTAGTAGCCCATTGACAGATATTTCAGGTATTAGTTTGTTGATAGAGATTCCGGGTTTTAGCTCGATGAATAGAGAGTGGTAGATTAAGCTCCCCTTCGGTGGCAAATTCTTATTCTTCTAGATTCGATAATATTCAACATATGAGCAAGAAAAATTGAGAGAAGAGAAGGAAATAGCAAGATATGTACATTAATGATCTGGGATGATGAGATACTTGAGATGGGACGTAGGGAAAATTTTAAGAACCCCCCCTAAATTTATATGTATAATAAATGGGTGAATCTCCATGGTATAGAGGAAAAATGGAAGGCGATTTTATTAATAATATAATATGTATATATAATTTTTTGGGGAATCTCTCACCAGGCATGGCGAATATTTTACTCAATTATAAAATCTTGTAAGATCTTGGTGAGTCTTTCACTAAATAATAAAACTTTGTAAAGTCCTAGTGAATCTTAGCATTGTAAACTCTTAGAGAATTTTTTGAAAAAGTATAAAACCATATATGGCAAGAGCCACATGGTGGCAATATCACTGTTTTTTTTCACATTTCCACGACATGGAACTGTGTTTATAAATATAAAAAAAGCCAACGAGTCCTTATAATATGCAGGTAAGCTTAACAAGAGTCTAATACCTCTACTATGCTTGTCTCATTCAAAGTGTCATAGCTGCATACTTAACACTGTGAATCACAACTCTCTCAGAACTCAACTCTACAGTGTAATTAAAACCTTTGGAAATTGAATCTGACAACTCTATAAAAAGAATTAGTGAAATAGAAGCTTTTGTGAATGAGCCCACTAACTATCAGTGCTAAACAATCAATCTAGACTATGAAGTCTTCCATCTTGATCATAATCATGCTCACGATCAAGGGAGTACAACCACCTGGCCTAACATAATGGCCATCATAGCTTCCAATAATGAACAACCACCTTGCAAGGACATCCTAGCTTATGTCTCATGAATTTTATTCATCAACCTTAACTGATATAAATCTTATAAAGATAATATTAGAATCCTCTCCAGATTCACTGTTAATACAAGGGTAAAGGAAATTTTCTAGCTCAAGGCACTAGCCAATACTAACTTTGGTATTTGTGACCCCTTTGTGGGGATGCACCTACCCTACCACGTTGGGCTTCTGCCTTGTAACATAATTCAAGGATCACAAGACTTTCCAATCTTCCTACTCCACTAGACACACTTTATATGTTATACGTAGTGAATGGAAAAGAAGCATTATAGAACACACAATTTCACAAAAGGAAGAAAACTCTTAGCCAGTTCAATATCAAAATCTTAACCACTGATTAATAAAGAATAACAAGTAGTGTAATGAATTGTTCCGAGTTATTTATTTACAAGCTATAAAGAATGTAGTGGAATGGAAAATATTACTTAGGCAACCCTTCAATATTTTCTACTAATATGTCTGTGCATGTACAAAAGAAATTAAGAGCATTGTTGAATACGAAGTTTCCTTTTCTCTTGCCTCCATTTTGACAAATCAATGTGAAATCAGTGTCACTTTGAATCTCCTTTCCTATGTGGATGTTTTGAAAAATCAATGTGAAATCAAAGTCACTTTGAATTTCCTTTCTTGCGAGGGATCACATCCACAGTTGATTAGTAAAGGACAATCTACTATATATTATGTTCAAGAAACTGACTGCAATCTACAGTGGAAACAAGACCTCAATTCTTATTCTGAATTTGAATATCTTAGGATAACATAAGAGATAAAAATGCATATGGCCTTAGTAGCTAGAAAACAATCACTCCATCATTACAAGACCACCTAGATTTCGACACTTAATTTAAATAATGGCACTAGTTGTAGTGCTTATTTGCATTAACACCATGGACAAGCAACAACAATGTTTCAAAGCACACTTACTGGAAAAGTTGTAACGTTCCGAGAATATTTAATGATAGCATCTGAACCTCGTAGCTATGGTGGGGAAAATAGGGAACACAAATCTTGGAAGATATCCCATACGAAATCTGAGAAAAAAATAAAAAAGGGAAAAAAATCAAAATCTATAAATCAAGCAATGAATTGTTTACAAATCAAATACAATTCCTTTAAATAACAGTTAAATTGTGGTGATATATTTAAATATTTAGTAAGAGGGGAACTTCAAACCATGGAATATTACCTTTGTCATTACTGTCATCCCTCAATGACTGAGATTACAAATCAATACTTATGGAAAGATTGTAAGAAATTCTGTGAAATAGTAAAGCATAACCTCTATTTTCAAGCAACAAAATCAAGACATTGTTACATCAAGAGCCATAATTGATACATAATCAATGAATCAATTCCTTGTATGGTGCACGCTTGTTTCACAACCTCTATTTTCTCAATAACAAACTCAAGACATTGTATGTGGTTATTGCCAAAAGGAAACTACATTCTAATTTGGAAGAGGATCTTATCAAAAGACATGGATTTATTCAAAGCTACAAAACCTAATGGGTTACTGAAAAATAAGTTGGAATATGGGATCATGATACTTAAATTGAAAAAATATGCTTTCTTTTTAGAAACATTACAGTTATACAATGTTTTTTTAAAGCATTAGAATTTGAAATTAGGCCTTTCTATCAAGACAAATTTTCATTAACAGAATGTACTTTCCTACCTGAAACATGTAGATATCCAAGAAAAACTTGAAAAGCATAAGAGAACTTAGCATAATGTACTTTATTTCCTTCCTTAACATTCTTAAAGAGTTGAGGTTCCCCAAGTCATCAAGTAACTTTTGAAGGAAATGACAGCTAGTAATAGTCCAATTCACAACTGAAGATGTGTCACATATACGAGGGGGCATCTCCTCCAAATCACAAAAGTGCTCCAGGTTAAAATCTAGCATTATTGGAAGCTTAATGCTCGATTGGGTGTTATTGAACCCAAACATTTTTCCAATCTTCACTAAAAGCTTAAACATAGCTTCTCTAAGTTCTACATGACTTTACTATGCTCTTGAAGTGGGGGCACATGCAGCCTCTCCAAGTTAATAGTCTTAAACTAAGTGAAGATAAGGCCAATAGATCATTCAATGTGGATCTCTTTAACCCATAATTGAATACTATGTCTCTCTTGAACCCATAATTGAATACTATTAGGACTTTCAAATTTTTCATGGAACTCAAAAATGTTGGAAGAAAGTATTTGTTTCCAGAAAAGGGTAAAACTAAAGCCTCTGCTTGAGGATAAATGATGTCACACCACTAATACTTCTCCATGAAATCTGTATAGGTAAACCACAAATGAAGAATTCCATTAGAATATTGCATTTATTGTATACACAAATGAAATCATTGCATTTCTTTAAAATATCTTTTGAAATCAAAATTTCGGAAATTACATATCGATAACCTAGTGGGTGTAGGATAAAATTCACCTGTGTCATTCACAGAAAGCATGAGAAAAAACCTAAGACTATATATAAAACCAAAAAAAAAATTCAAATTCATCAATTCTAGGGACCTCGTAACCACCCTGCCACTACACAAGTATGTTCCTATTTGCAGTTAGAAAAATTGCCCAAATTACAATCTGTTTACTCCAGCCTATGTTGGAAAGTTATAGAAGGATGACTAGTGCAATCAATCCATTTACTCCAACCTATGTTTGAAATTTATTGAAGGATGACTAGTGCAATCAATCCATTCCTTTTAGCCCTGGATTTGTTTCAGTTTAAAATAGAAGTATACACATATACTTGTCCAATGTCTATGCTTTAACCATTGACCTTAAGATGTTTTTACAATATAATTTCCTTAAGTCTATTTAATATCTTCATTATCATAAAAACCAACCTATATCCATCTTAACTCCACATCTACCACTCTTAGGGGGATGAAATCTATTTATCCCTCTGACCACTTGTAGACCCAGAATTAAGATGCAGCTAAGATGATAGAATTTCCCCTTTAAATAGTCTATGCTCACATGAATACCATGGTATTACTATGGGTCAATACCATGGGTTATCATAAACCTGGAGCTTAAAAATTACTATTTGTAATTTATAAAAATTAATAAAATTAATAGTTGACCTTTATTTTATTTTTTATTTTAACCAAGCTAAAATGTTTAACATATATTAAATTACATATTTTATTTTTATTTTAACCAAGCTAAAATGTTTAACATATATTAAATTACATATTTTATTTTTATTTTAACCAAGCTAAAATGTTTAACATATATTAAATTACAACATCCATTTTTACTCTTGATCCACCAAGGCCCGAGAGTGATCAAATATTTTTTCACTCTATGATAGTTTGCATATCACGATATTTGATACCTCTCAGGGTCAGTAGATCCAGAGTAAAGATGAATCTATGCTGGTTTAATTCCCCCATTTAAATAGGCTACATTCCAGGTGAATACCATGGGTCAATACCATGTGCCATTTTGGTGAATACCATGGTCAA
>APFE030982836.1:100097-143187 GCA_000404065.3 Pinus taeda
ACCATACCTTTTGAGTAAGTATAAAAAGGCGTTTTATTTATTTACCATACCTCCACTTTACTTATATTTTTATTTGTCTACACCCTTGCATGTATATAAGGTCACTTATGGAGTAAATATAAAAAATTCTTTATTTATTTACCATACCTCTCATTTATTTATATTTTTATTAATTTACCATACCTCTTTTATAAATATGGTATTTGGGCCTTTGGCCCATAGGATTCACTTAAATAAAACCTATTCTTGAAAATTAGGGTGAATGGAAGGTTGTAACTCCTAATTTCAAGGGCTAAATTTACCTTTTCTACCCTCTCCCTTAAAATAAGGTGGGTTATTTGAGGTGATTTGTAAAAATGTACTATGATACAAAATGTTCACCCACTAAAAATTTAAAACCCCTTAATTTCCCCAAAGGCGAACATTCGCCCCTAAAATTTTCCATGATGGGACGTATGTCATGTTGATCGCTAGTTGAGAGGGAGTGTTAAAATATGCAACCGTAGTCAAATTTGTATAATGTTATGATGTTATGGGGTGAACTTAATGTGCTAATGGAGAAATGTCATTATCAAAGCAAAGAACAATATAGCCCTATGAAAAATTAACACCCACTAGACTAGAGCCAAAGACTAATGCTCTAGTAAGGTGCGATTACATGTTTATAGTGAAGATTGGTTAACTATCCAGATCTCTCCTTTATCCATGTTAGAATGCCCAAAACATTAACTAAAATAACATGATTCCAAAATGGTCAAAGTAAAGGCCCAAATAGTGACCTACCTTCCTTAAAGAGGAATGTCAGAGGGTGAGATGTGTATGGCAATGCAAATGGGAGAGGAATGTGGAATATCATCATATACTGAGAAAATATAGGGTTTAATATTAGTTGCGGGTTGAATATGTTGACCTCTTTTTTTATATCACTTGGTTTCATGGTTATGTTGGTCATTACAATACATTGGTTTCTCATTGCATCTTTAACAAACTTCCATAATAAAGGTTTTTGGACTTTTTGTAGAAAAAAAAAGAACACAAAAGAAAAAGAACGGTGATTTTTTTATAGGTTTTTGTCAGTATTTGTTTCCTTTTATCTTGTTGTTATGTATTGGGTTCCCTTATATTCTTTTTGTTTCTTACCTTCTATATTTCAATTCTCATTTTTTTTAATGTTAGGTCAACGTATATGTTTCTTTTATTGATTGCAATTATTTCCTAATTTGCAGTGTTGATTTTTTATTCTACTGAAATGATGGTATTAAGAAAATAAAGTGAGTAGCTATGAATGAAACATTTTAAGTTTATCAAAAGGTATCAATTAAATTAATCAAATTATAATTTATTTTATAAGTGGTGAAATTATTTCCCAGTAACTTTAAAATATATATATAATAACAATCAAATTAATTTAGAATAAGAGCATGCAAAAAATTCCCCCTCGAGCAAGGTTGCTAACAAAATACAAAGACATGAGGGGCCATTGTATCCTCACAAGTGCAACCACTTGAGTTGACATTTCACTTACAATTTCGTGTGTGAGGAACACCAAGAGCAAGCATGATATATTCACTTGACCCATGTTATTGCATGCTTGGGGTAGGTGTACTCTTGTCACCAAACTTAAGGGAGGATAAATTTATAATTTAAAAAGAGGAACTAAACTATGGGATAGGGGATTGGCCAATAATCCCATTCACTATTAGATTCCCCCTAGCTATATTTGTTCCTTGTTTGGCTATTTGTCAGCTTTAATGTTGGTGAATCTCAGAACATGGAACACTAAATGAATATAAATCTTTTTTATTACAAGATAGATCCTTTTGAAGATTGTTTTAAGTTTGTGATCCATGAGATAAGATCTCACAGTGAAGCGTCGAAGGATGATTACATAATCTCCAATGACGATCAAGTTAGCTATGCCTTTCGAGACTATGATACTGAGTCCTTGAAATAATATGAAAGCCTTCGCTTGATTATTAGAAGTATGTTCTGGTCCCCAAGAGTAAGTATGCTAATGGTGGGACAAAGACAATATTTTGAAAATTAAGGTCAAGAATGATGATGAAAAGTGTTTTTCATCTTCAACCCTCTTAGTGTCACAAAGGTGATAGAGTCTTTCATCCCATGGTGTAAATTTGGTAATTGAGCAATGCTTATTTTCACTATGAAGGTCGTGAGAATTTGTTCATATTTGATCAATGTTTGATATATATTTTTTATTTTTGAGATTAGGGTTGATCACCTCCTTATAAAATATTAGTTTCATTTTTCCCTCTAACTCTTTATCACCCCACAATTGTTAGGTATGTAGGGAAATTCCTCTTCAAGAAAATATGAAATATGGGTAAATATAAGTTTTCCAAATTTTAGTTTGAATATTATTTTTAGGGTGGAAAAATTAAATATAAATTAATATTTTATTAGCAAGGAAGAGTTTGATTACTTTTTAGAAATATGGATTGATTTATTATAATCTAAGAAAAAGCATGTCACTTAAAATCGCTAACACCTATACAATTAACTATAATATTGTTAGAATAATATTAGTTGTTTTTATAAATTTTGAATATTATTTTAATTAAAAAGATATAATTTATATATTAATATAATATTTTTTTTAATATAATTATTTAAAAATTAAAAATTAAAAATTTTACAGGAGAAAAACAGAAAAGAATAGTTATGTATTTATAAACTTTTGATAGATATAAATGTGTCTTATTTTATATAATATATATAGAATTTAGATATAATACCTAGGTAGTTAGTGAATGTGTCATATCACTATTAAAATATGGTTTTTATTAATTAACATTTAAAAGCAATTTATTATATCATTCATATATTAAATAATATAAAAAATTGTATCATTTATATATGGATAGTATTCTAATAACAGTAATTTGCTTTTTATAAAAAATAAAATATTTATTTTAATTTAAGAACTTATAACTGATTTATTAATATAATATTTTTTCATAATAATAATAATAATAATAATATTTTTTTTAAATGAAAAGCTTGATATATAATATAATATTTTTAATAATAATAATTTAAAATAATAAAAATAATTTTTTTTTAATAAATCAAAAGCTGTTTATGTAGTTATAAAACTGGATGAATATAAAAAATTGCGCCGCGGCGGCGGCCAATAATTAAGGGGTCAAATTAAATTAACGGTTGGTAAGTTTGGTGTTTAACGGGTCAGATTAAATTAACGGTTGGTAAGTTTGATGTCTCAAGCATACTGCACTCATATTCTTTAAAATGAAGAGAAAGAAGCTTGATAGTTACATTAATGTTATGCACATATTCTGAGTTAATTGTTAGAATTGAGTTTCAGTTGTGATCACAATTAAGAAGAAGCTTTCAAGTTTTCACAATGACAGAGCATTTGATTTTTCTGAAACCCCAATCAAGAATGGGTATACTGCTTTATCAGATGGTGTGGACACTATTGTTGTTTTTCTTCTTTACAATGCCTGTTGCCGGGGAAATGCAAATGCAAATGCAAATGCGAGATGGAAGAAGTGGGAAATGGGAGATTGTAAAAAACAGCTGTGGAGTGTCTGCCATACACATGGCCCTCCTCCCCAACGATAAAATTACCATCTTCGACCGTACTGATTTCGACCCATCCAACATCTCTTTATCCGATGGGAACATCTCTTTATCCTATGGGAAATGCGGGATAGATCATCAAATTTTGAAGGAAGACTGCTGGGCTCACTCCATCGAGCATGTGGAGTATGATTTCGACCGCCCCCTTGAACTTAAACTTGAGAAAGAAACATGGTGCTATTCCGGTGCCGTGGCGGTTGATCACGGGTGCTTGATCCAGACAGGTGGTTTTAACGAGGGAGATGGATGTGTCAGGGTATTCAGTCCCTGCAATTTCTGCGATTGGACGGAAATCCCAGCGGGGCTGGCAAACAGGCGACGGTTCGCCACCAAACACATTCTGCCAGACGGGAGAATTATCGCGGTCAGCGGGCGGCCGCAGTTGGCAAAGAAGGAAGCTGGTGAATCAATTTTCGAGTTTGAAGATTCCGACCAGAATCAGCAGCTTTATCCGTTGGTCCATCTTGCTCCCGACGGTAATCTATTCATCTTTGCCAATGGAAAATCAATTCTGTTGGACCATGTCAACAAGCGAGTGGTGCGGCGTTACCCGGACATGCCCGCCTACCCCAGCAAATACGTCCCGACCTCTGCCTCCTCCGTTCTCCTCCCACTGGATCCAGGAGCTGGAGCTGGAGATGCGGAAGTGCTGATCTGCGGTGAGGGCGGTGAGTCTTCGTATAGAGGAGCGATCCGATGGAATTTAATTACGGCCTCCAACAGCTGCGGACGTCTGAGATTCACAGATCCTGATCCACATTGGCGGATGGAGAGTATGCCCATGAGTACAGTGCGCCCCACGGTGAGGACCATGCTTCTTCTCCCAACTGGCAACATGCTAATTATCAACGGAGCTTCCAAGCGCCGGGACACCCTTCTTTATCCTCTTCTTTACAAGCCATCTGCTCCTGGGCCACTTCGGTTTGAGGTGCTGACCCCCTCCGCCACCCCAAGGCTCTACCATTCCAGTGGCCATATGCTCCCTGATGGCCGTGTTCTTGTGGGCGGCACTAATCCCAGCATGAATCCCACAGAGCTCAGCTTGGAGGCGTTTTCTCCCCCGTATCTCGCACCTCACAACGATGCGCATCGACCCATAACCATCTCCTTGCCGTCTGCCATGGGCTATGGCCGTACCTTCACCTTGAGATTTTACTTGGCCGGTACTCAACAAAACATTTCCGTTACACTTCTGGGGCCGTCTTTTAGCACTCGCAGTTATTCCGTGAATCAGAGGCTGCTCACACTGCAAATCGTTGAGGTTGTGCGACTTTTTGACGTGATGTATGAGGCTACTGTTACTGCTCCGCCTAATGCAGCCTTGGCTCCTCCTGGCTTTTATCTTCTGTTCGTGGTGCAGGCCGGGATTCCCGGCCTTGGCAACTGGGTGAAAGTTACGAGTGAACCATCTCCGTTTGTGGAAACCATCTCTGAATTAGAACCTATGCGTAGTGACGAAGCTATGTGTACTACAGAACTTGTTTCTGACGAAGAAGCTATGTGTACCAGTACAGAACCTATATTGTGTGAAGAAGCAGCAGCTACATCTAACGGCCTTACAACGATGGCGCCTGCAATGGCAGGAGTACTGGCTCTACTGGGTGCGTTTCTTTGTGTTCGATGGGTCAAACGTCTTCTAGGTGACGCACTTATCTACTCTACGGCACGTAGAAAGGTGACATGAGCAGTGGCAGTGGCTGTCTGTTTTATTACATATTCATCTGCTGATCTGCACTCCACTCTAAAATTTAAATCCATTGCCCAACGCAAATTAATATGGCAAGAACTTTATTCGGTGCCCAAAAAAAATTGTATTCAATTATAGATCCATTGCCGAACGCACGCATAAAAAGAATATGCGTTCGATTAATATGGCATGAACATAATTCGGTGCCCAAAAGAAATCGTATTCAATTGTATATATTGTTGCATTTTGAATTAATCTGGATTTTCTTTTGCAGTTATATGCCTAGTATTTATGAAAAATTGGTATCCTGGAAACCTAAATGGCGAAGCAGTGTATGTGAAGAACCTTTCAGAAACATGATGCTAGACTGAAAGTTAGAACGCTATGCTTTTTTCGGTTTGTTACATGATGCAGCTAGACTGAAAGTACTTATGCAGCATTGCTTCTGTCTGCATGTTCGTGTGAAATTATGGTCAGGTATGGCCATTGCTTCTGTCTGCATGTTCGTGTGAAATTATGGTCAGGTATGAGCATTGCTTCTGTCTGCATGATAATTTAAAACTTATTGCGGTCTACCATTTATATATGTTGGAACCTAAAATTGCTTCTCTCCAAAAGCTGCATGTGCATCTTCCCGCCTTTTTTATGATTCAAAATGGGATCTACATGAGTTTAAATCATATGTCATTGCCATTTCTCCTCATTTAAAAGATAACTGCATTATCTCAATATGGTTTGTCTGCGCTAATAGAAACATGCAGGTTGCATTAGTGAAATGCAGTTTATCTAAATTTGCTTTGTCTGCAATATAAAAGCGTGGTTGTTGCATTAGTGAAATTCTTATACTCGGACGGTTCAGTACTTTTTTGTGAACGTGGGCATCGGATTTTCTTGTAATGGAATCAATTCTCTTCTTCTTGTGAATATACTGTGCATGGAATTTTCTTTTAATGGAATCAACTCACTTGTTCTTAGTTGTTAGTATTGCCGTGTTGGTTAGATTTTTCTTCGCTTGAAATCGCCTCTAATTTCTTGCAGTGTTGTTAGTATTGCCGTGTTGGTTAGATTTTTCTTTGGTTGAAATCCCCTCTAATTTCTTGCAGTCATTCTCCATGCATGAATCTATCTATGTCACAATAGCACATATATCGTGACATATTTCCCTTGTTTGAAAGAATGCATTATTTAAATTTGATTCGTCCGAACTCACCTAATGGAAAGATGACTGCATTCTTGAAATTGTCAGGATGACGTTTAAGAACCATGTCAATGGTGGCGTTGGTATTTTCTTTTGAGGGTGTCAATTTCTTTATTCCTGTGAACATGCTGTGCATCACTGGGATCTTCCACCCATGAATCCAGTCTGCCACAACAGCACACAGATTATGACACATTAGTTGTTAGCATTACCCGGTTGTATTAGATTTTCTTTTATTACGATTAATACTTTTATGCTTGTGAATATTCTGTGTATGATACTGATTTCTCATGCTTGAGTTTGTCTGTCACAATAGAACATAGATTATGGCATTACGGGATCAGCATTAACACTTGTAATAGTGTTATGAACTATTTTGATCTCCTGGTTATTAAGTATTTTGATAACCATGGGTAACCCTACATGGATATTAAGTATTTTGATAGCGATTGGTAACTTTACATGGATATTAAGTATTTTGATAGCCATTGGTAACTCTACATGGATATTAAGTATTTTTTATAGCCATTGGTATCCCTATATGACTTAATGGGAATGGATCTCACGGCCTCCCTGGGCATTATCCCTGGGTGGAAATGGTTAAATCCACCACCAAGCTATCCCCTGCAGCTATCAATGGTCCTCTTCATGTGAATATAGCAAATATAGACGTGAATATACTTGAGAATGACGAAAACCTTGTATTTGATCTCTCACAACAGTGGTGTTACAACAACATAAGATTATATGCTGTACTAGATTTTTCTTTTGTTGGAATCAGTTGACTGATTCTTGTACAATAGTATGCACGGTAGAGATTTTCCCTGCATCAATCTGTCACACAGATTATGACAATTGCCAGGTTTTACCATTTCCAAGCTCATGTAAGAATGGAGACCCCAATTAACAACCTTAGTTGCACTATTAAGAGTGACTGACCTATTTTATGGTTAGTTGCACTAGTAAGAGTGAGAGTTGTGAATGAAGATGTCAATTAAAAACCTATTTTATGGTTAGTTGCACCCTTAGTTGCACTATTAAGAGTGACTGACCTATTTTATGGTTAGTTGCACTAGTAAGAGTGAGTGTTGTGAATGAAGATGCCAATTAAAAACTTATTTTATGGTTAGTTGCACCACTGAGAGTGAGTGTTGTGAATTCGAAACTCGAAAATCAATGAATGCAATATTTCATTTACCATTAGATTTTTTAGAATGAACCCACCTTAATATTAAGTCATTTTTATCTACTTATACCATTTTTTTTTAATATATTACAAAATAGTTTCTACTCTAATATATAAACTCACAATTATGGAAGGAAAAACAATTGTTATTAAAAGATCATGAGGACTATATGAAGGCTTGTGCACCTCTCCCCATATATGAGGTGCAACATTGTATTGTTAATCCATTATGAACTATCTAGTTATAATTACAATGGAATTTTCTTATTTTTTATATTCCAACCAAAGTAATGGTCACTTTTCAAATCTTTCTTACTCAAGGATACTCATAACAATGAACAATTCACTTATTCCATTGAAGGATCCTTGGCTATTCCCAGTGTCAATGCAATCACATGGGTGACGATTTGGCTTTCAAACTGCATGTTGGCTCCAATGAGTCTATAAACTGAGGCCTCCTCTCTTCATTTCAACCTCACATCATATAAAGTTATAGAACAGAAAATTCTCCAAGTATTTCCAACTCTACTTTGCTTCAAGCCTTCTTTTGAGCTTCAATGTGGTTATATTTCCCAATTCTTTCTCCAATTAATCATTTCATAAAAGGAAATGTTGTCCACAGTTTGATTTGTAACCTAGACATCATTTAATATATTTGATAATGTGGATGCATATGGAATCGTTTTTTAATGTTTAGTTAGTGGCACAACAAGTTTTTGATTTTGGTGAAGCAACACTATGAACAAAAGTTACACTTTAGGGTGGTGTGCACACATTTTGGAGTACTAAAAATGAGCTTTTAAATATTGGAAGTAGTCACTTTGACATTTTTGGAGTCTATGAACACAACTATAATTGGTGCAATTCAATTTTGAGTCCCGTAAGTACAAAAATGCTTGTGAAAGGGCAACAAAATGGCAAGCAGACGTGTAAGCTTGAGGTCTAGTCACCGATTTTCTCCCCTCGACCCTTTCAAACCCTCGTATCTCTCATTTCACATCTGTGTAGTTAGGGTTTGAATCTTTCTTGTTATGAAAGGGTTGGAGGTTATTACATTTAATAGGAAGATGAGTGTTACAGAGGTTTTTCACTATAGTAAAAATGGTAAAAATGGAAGGCTATGTTGAGCGAGAGCCAAACCCACTAGATATTTTGGCGTTTTTGGGCCTTAAGCCCAATCAACAAAATTTGGCTAAAGTAAAACCTCCAAAGCGCCCTCCACAAGTTTCCATGGTTGAACCTCAAGTCATTTTGACATCATGAGGTTTCACTATCACGCCAACATATGGAAATGAGGTAATTGCATGGTCAAATTTGTGGAAAGTTGTGATGCCTGGGAAAGAAGGTTGTTGAAAAAATGTAGCAATAAAGGCTCAATTTGACTTTAGCCTTAGTCAAATTGAGTAAATCAAATTTCCACATCAACAGATAATTTGGAGGCAATTAACTGAGGTGACATGGCTCTTGTCACTCAGTTATCTCAGTAAATTCAAGTTATTGGGCTTCGAGTTCAGTTTGCATGTGTTGATTGCTAACTTATAACAATCCAATTCAGTTATTTCCATTTTACTTAGTTAAACTAGTTCTAGTAGTTAATAGAACTAGTTGTAGGTTAGTTGTGCAATGGGACAACAGTCTAACTAGATCATTCTATTAACCGATCAATCAACCAAAAATAACTCATGCACTTAAGGAATTTGAACTTTGTCACTTGTGGTGGAGATTCCAAGGCGGTGTAATATCAATTCTAAACTAGTGTTGAGTGTACAGGTGTTGCATGGAATTAGTGATCAATCATTGGGAATTGCGCAATCAATTTGGAAGAAATTCCTAAAGAATATGGGATGATTTCCTCAGGACTTGCGCAAGTAAATAGGGGCCTTAGTGAGAAAATATTTGGCTAAGTGTTTTCTAGAGCTTGTACATTGAGCAAGAGAATAATTATTCTTTTGAAAGTTGAGCGTTTATGATACTTCAAGGTGATGATCAAATTACAAGTTAAAATTTTATGTATTTTGGGTAATGGATCAAATTACAAAACACATAAACAAATGATTTTTAAAACTTATTTAACAGCCAAAACAGAGACAAAATACCATATCAGAAACATATAACAACAAACATGATAATGGAGTTGACCCCTTGTAGCCTTGGTTCAGTCTCCAATGCAAGGCCTCTTTCATTAAGTTCTCAACTTTGTGTTTACATGGCCTTACAATGCTCAAAATGTAAAATTGATGTCTCCAATGGATCCATAACTACCAAAAACCTCCGTCTCGGTTCTTTTTGCACCTCATTTGGCCAAAAACTAAGAAATTTATGCCTGTTACAAGCTTTTCTCAAATTCCATAGCTAAACATCCTCCAATTCAACCCAAACCTGGCTTGAGTGCCCCAAACCTGGAGCCGACACATAAACCTGGCTTACAATATCGCTTGATAGGTGAAATTATCAGGCAATTAACTTGTCCACTAACGTCGAGTTTATGAAAAATGTGGTCATATGGGGGCCATGGGCCCAAGGGCTAGGGCTAAAGCCCGCCCCCGCTAGCCGAGCCCCCAACACCTGGTGTATGGTCTCATTAATGCACTTATGGTCTCATTAATGCACCTAGAGAACAGAAGGCTGGTACTATATTCCCACGTGCCCAAAATGTAGAGGTTGAGGTCATGTTACGGGCCATGGTCCCTAGGGCTAGCCCCTGCTACAAGCACCTAAGTGTTTCCCCCCCTCCCAACTCTGGTTGCGGTCATGTGAAGGGTTAGGACGACAAGGCTAGGGCTAAACCCTAGCCCATGGTCCCTCCCCTTGGTTTTGAGGGTGTGGGGACTAGGGGTGGGGCTTAGCCTCGACCCGTAACTCTGATTTGCAATGCACTCCCCTTTAACTAGAAGCCTAAACCTTAGATTGTTAAGTCACATATGCATGGCGTGATGGTAGATGGTTTTGTTGCTTAGTGGAAGGCCCTTCATTTGATTCATGTGCGGTGCTTCAACCCTCAATTCTTTTTAAGTGACACATGGAGGCCACAAGGCAACCTCCCATTGGCCCATGTGGTCTCCCACCATTGGTCCTTCCAAAACACAGTCAACCATTTTTGGACCAATCTGAGAGGCCAAGTGGCAGCCTGCCACTGGTCCAAAATGTACAGTCACCTTGTCAATTCTACAATTTTTTCCTTGTTTGGGAATTTGATTAGAACGTGATATCGTGAGCATATAATATCAATTTTGAACGATTCAAGTTGCATTGGATTCATATCACCGAGATCTATCCAATGGTATATGTTTCAAGCTCTGTCACACACTTAGATTTTTTAGCACTAAATTGACCCATTGGGTCACTCCTCCCCATTGGAAGCTTTTAGACCTCCAAAAGACTACGTTCAGACAACAAATAGATGAGGGTATAGTTCCCTCGCCCTTCCAATCTCAATCCATTTAGATTTTCTTGGATTTGTGCCTTTGAGACCAACACGAAGGATAGTATCCTGTGCTTCTATCAAGGATAGTATCCTGTTGCAATTCTTCAAGAAATTATGGACATAAATCTTCTATTGAAGGAATCTGAACATGCTCTCCTTTATCATTAATTAAATGAGGCTCATATAATGTCAAATTCTCAACATCAACAACTACATACATTTTCATATAAGGAGGCAAATCCACCTGGAAGTCATTGTTACCAATCTTTTATAGAATATTAAAAGTTCCATAGCTTATTGGTTTCATTTTTTTACCTTCTCCTTTAAGCCACTACCCATGCTCATCATGCCTTGTCTTGTACTTGGCTTGGCTCTTTTTCTAACTGTTCTTGAACCATTTGATGCACCAACTCAACTTGTTCAATGAATCTCTTGGCCTTATCAATGTCACGTGACCTTCAATAGCAACATATTTTCCAAAGATAAAATCTAAAGGATATTTTGGTAAGTAACCAAATCATGCCTCAAATGAGATGTTTGAGTCGATGAATGTTTTTCTCAGTTATAAGGATGATGAATGTAGTGTAAGTGTTCATCCTAATGCTTAGGATCTTTTCTGTAATAAAAATGAATAAGATGTACCACCATTCGATTCACCGCTTCTGTCTAACCATCGGTTTGTGGATGGAATGTTGTGCTCTTTTTCAACATGGTGTCCATGAGTCCGCATAAGATTTGTCAAAAGTTTCCGATAAATCAAGAATCTCGATTAGAAATAATGGATTTGGGAAACCCAAAATGTATCCATACATGTTGAAAGAATTTTTTTGCAGTCCGTTCAGTTGTACCTTGCTTCTTACAAGGCATCAAAATACACAACTTGTTGAGAAGATACACCACAACATAAAGATAATCATGATTTTTTTTAGACATAGGTAGTCCTCCTACAAAGTCCATAGAAATACTTTCCCAAGGACGGGAAGGGACTGGAAGTGGAGTATACAATCCTAACTTTCTATTGCTAGGATTACTTGTAGCACATAAAGAACATTCTCTTACATATCATGACATGCTTTCATTCATTTTAGGCCAATAACAATACCTTTGTAATTGTGCCACCGTCATGACTACACCATAATGGTCAGCAATAAGAGAAGTATGTGCTTCCCTAATAATGTTGAATTTTTCACCCTATGGAATGCATAGCTTTCCAAGATGATACAAAATTTTATCATGCACATGGTAATCCAATTCCTATACTTGGTTTGCTTGACACAAAGTTCCATGTACATCCTTAACATCATCATCTAAAACATATTGTTCATCACAGCTCTCATTCATGATAGAATTATGCTTAAGAATAACTGAAGCACTAACAATTGGTCGCATGTTGGCAACCTTGTTATATATACATTTCTTATACCATATCACCAAGTGGAATTGTTGTAAGTAACCCATCCATGTGAAATTCCTCGCTTGTTGTAGCTTAGTTTGTGATTGCAAGTACTGCAGTGGTTGATTATTAGTGCGAATGATGGTTTTCTTTCCCATCAAATAATGTTTCCACTTTTTCACACTTTTCACCAGCGCATACAGTTCCTTGTCATATATAGGATATTTAACTACTACACCATTAAAAGTTTCATAATTTTAACATATGGGCTTACCATGTTGCATCAAGACCACTCCTATGGCATAGTCACTTGCATATGTTTGTATCTCAAACGGTTGTCTTAAATCAAGAAGTGAAAGAATTGGAGCTATACTAATTCTCTCCTTCAATGCGTCGAAGGCTTTCTGCTCCTTGCCTCCCCACTGAAAAACCTACTTTATGCTTGTTAAGGCATGTAATGGAGTTGCAATTGAAGAAAAGTTGGAAATGAATTTTCTCCAATATTGAGTTTCTCCCAAAAAGATTCTAACCTCAGTTACATTATTTTTCTTGGGCTAATCTACAATGACTTTGACCTTTGAAGGATCTATCGTAAATTCACCCCCTCCAACAATATGTCCCAAATACACTAATGAGGTCTTTCCAAACTCACATTTAGACATCTTTAAAAACAACTTTTCTTTCTTCAAGACATCTAAGACTTGCCTAACATGCCTAACATGTTCTTCACGGGTTTTACTGAATATCAATATGTCATTTAAGTATACAATTACAAAATCATCAATAAAAGGCCTCAAGACATCATTCATAACTCTCATGAATGTTTCAGGAGAATTACAAAGCCTAAAAGGCATAACTAACCATTCAAAAAAACCCTGCTTTATTTTGAAGGTTGTCTTCCATATGACTCCTTCAACAATCCTAATCTAATGATAACCACTTCTCAAGTACAACTTAGTTAAATACACAACATCTTTCAACTAATCAAGCAAATCATCAATTTGAGGAAGAGGGTAACGACTATTTACTCTAATCTAGTTCAAGGCTATGAAATCTACACACATGCACCATATACCATCTTTCTTTGGTACTAAAACAATTGGTTACCCACATGGCGATGTTCTTGGTCTGGTGGCCACTTTGTCAAGCAACTCTCGGATTTGTCTTTTCATTTCTGCATTCTCCATGACTAACATCCTATACATGCCTATGTTTAGAAGAGGAAAATCTTGCTGCAATTGGATCTCATGTTGGATTTTTCTTTTTGGAGGCAATCCTTTGGGTTCCTGAAACATCTCATCATAGGTGTTAACAACCTCCTATAAATCAGATTTTAATCTTGCATCACATCCTTGGAAGGCTTCATTTTAAACATTCTATTTCGGTTTAATCATCAAGAGTACAAAATTCTTACTAGCATTAACTAACCTCTTCATTTGTCCAACATTCACAATTGATAAATTCAACTTCTTGCTATGCGCTCTAACAATGTAATCAAACCCATATTTAAACAAGTGACGTTTGTTGTCATGGTGATGAAATATGGCTCTCCTATCATATAGATATGGGCTTCCCAAAATAATACCACAAATGTCAAGTGGAATGACATCAAGCTCTACCTCATCTATAAAATTTGCAGTGATGGCAAATCTCAGTTTACACATTTTTGTCACATGCAATTTTTCATTGTCACATATCCATCCTAAAGGATAAGGTTTGGGATGTGGAGTGGTTTCCAAATTCAATTTCTTAACAATGTTTTCAGAAATTAGGTTTTCTTGTGATCCACCATCAAATAACGTATCTATCTTGGTATGTTTTGAAATGACTCTACTGTGGAAAAGCTCTATTCTTTCTTTTTCATGTTGGGTTTCATTGAGGCTACTTGAAGAACTAGTACTTGCAATAGAGTCCTTACCTTTGAATCACATGATTGTGATCTTTGTTTCATCCCCAGAATCAGATCCTAAATCATGTTGTGTAGTTGTAGCGTTGTTTTGTTTCCCTTTGTTGTTAAACTTTTTGGGTCTCATTTCAGGATGACGTTTCCAATAATGGTCTTCATAATGGCCTTCTTTTGAACATTATTTACATGCAATTTTTTCTCCCTCTTTCTTGACTGAAGCATTCTTCTTCCCTTTTTCTTTGTATTTCCCCTTTCCTTTGTCTCCACTCTTAAATGGATTTTTGCTTCCCTCTTGAGGAACATTCTTCCCTCATGCTTATAAATGATTTTCCTGTACACAAACTTCATCTAGTTTTGTAGGGTTAAACATGAGAATTGTGTGCCTCAAATAACTGTGCAATCCTCCAATGTATTTGAGTAGAGTGTCTTGAGAGGATAAATCTATACCCAAAAGCAAAGCTATTTTTCTAAATTCTTGAGTATAGCTTTGCACATTTTGACCTTTAGTTTGCCTAAATGTTTTCCAATCCATAATATCTTTTTGCATGGATGCTAATGGATTAATGGGATCTAGAGTTTATATTTTTTAATAAATTTTTGAAATTATAAATTTAAATTAATTTTAGATATTTTCACATTTTTATTGTTAAAATATGATTTTGTATCATTAAATTGTACCATTTATTTTATTGACAAAGAGAGATGATTAGATAAATTAGGTTTTTAAAAATCATAATCTAATTTTTTTACATTTTGAATTTTTCTGGACATATTTTCCTATCAATTTTATCTAAATTTTGGTAAAGATTTTTTGAATTTTAAGTTTGAGCTATGTAGTTTGCAAAATCCATGTCTCACACAAATTTTTGATGTATTTAAATCCATTTGTATATTCAAAAACACATTTTTAAATAACGAAACAATACAATTTCACCCAAAATTATATAACTGGATTCCAACGAGGCTAGCAAACAAGCGATGGTATGCCATGAAACACATTAGGCCTAACGAGAGAATCATGGTCATCAATGGGTGGCAACAATACAACTATGATTTTTTCCCAAAGAACCCAGGTGAGTCAGTGTACAAATTCCCTTTCTTTAATAATTTGATGGATTCAAACGAGAACAATCTTTATCCATTCATCCACCTTGGCCTTGACGAAAATTTCTTCGTCTTTTCCAACAAAAAATCAATTTTATTTGACCATGTCAACAAGCACATGGTGCAACATTACCTAGACATGCTCGACTACTCCATTAAATACATGACATTTGGCTCTTTTGATTCATCCCTCTAGATCTAGGAACTGAAGACATAGAAGTGTTGATATGCGACACGAGAGTGTAGTCTACATATGGGTAAATGATCATATGGACTTTTGTTACGGGCTCTAACACCTACAAACATCTGAGATTCACCATTCCTGATCAAAATTGGCAAATGGAAAGCATGTGCATCTGCCCCAGAGTAATGGTACTGGGGGACATGTTTCTTTTCCCAACTGGAAACATGTTGATCATTAATGGAGCTTCCAAGGGCTCATGTGGTTGGGGTAAGGCCCAAGACCCCATTTTTTATCCTCTTCTTTACAATCCATATACCATTCTAGTTGGCATGTGTTCCCTGATGGTTGTGTTCTTGTGGGTGGCAATAATCCCACCATACACTACAACTTCACAAGTGTGCTCTATCCCACGGACCTCATCTTGGATTTTTTTTATCCCTCATTTTTTGGCACATGAGAACAATGTTCATTGACCCTTAATCGTGTCCTTGTCATTTGCCATGGGGTATGACCATGGCTTCACCTTGAGATTTTATTTGCAAAGGTTGGCATGTTAAGAAAAGAAACCATTTCTATTACAATTTTGTGTTGTCTTTTAACACTAGTAATTATTCCATGAACTAGAGGCTGATCATACTACAGATAATTGTTGTTGTGTGACTTTTTGACATGATTTATGAGACTACCATTACTACTCTACCTAATGCAACCTTGGTTCCTCCTAGGTTTTATCTTCAGTTAATTGTGCATGTCGGAATTCCCAACCACGGGAAAATGGTGAAATTGATGTCTAATGATCCTATGTTATCAAAACCATGTCTAAAGCACCTATGTCTATGGAAACCATATCTGATGAAGCAATGTCTAAATAAGGTCTTGTGTATGAGTTGGTTAGAAAAACCTATGATTATCAAAACAATGTGTAATGAAGGTATGTCTAAATAACCTCCTATGTGTGAGGAAGTTATGTCTAATAGACTTACAACAATGAAGGCTTCCGTATTATTTCAAGGACTCAGTCGCATAGTCTCGAAAGGCATAACTAACTTGATCATCATCATATATTACATGATCATCCTTTAGAACTTCATTGCAAGATCTTATCCCAGTGATGTCAAAATTAAATCAATCTTCAAAAGGATCTATCTTATAATAAAAAATATTTATATTCTTTCAGTGTTCCATGTTCTGAGATCGACCAACATGAAAGCTAACAAAGATCCAAACAAGGAACAAATCTAGCTAGGGGGAATCTAATAATGAATGGGATTATTGGCCAATCCCCTATCCCATAATTTAAAGCATATTTTTCAACTTAGAACATTTTCCTCCCTTAATTTTGGTGAGAAGAGTACATGTGCCCCAAACAGGAAATAGCATGATTCAATTGAATATGTCATGCTTGATCTTGGTATTATTCACACACGATGTTCTAAGTCAAATGTCAGCTCAAGAGGTTGTATTCGTGAGGATACAATGTTCTTTCATGTATGTATATTCTATTAGCACCCTCACTTGAGGGATAATTCATTGGCAAGCTCCCATTCTAGCTATTATGGCATGGAATGTCGTGATTCTGATGTTTATTCCTACGTTGGTGATGGCAAAAGGGATTCGGGGTTTATTGATTGTGGTGAATAGAGGTATGTGGAATTATTGTGACTTGGAATTTCTATTGGGATGGTTATATGATGATGAAATGTGTCGTGTGAGGCACAAGAGATCACTATTAAAGTACATTGTTAAGTACTTTGGGAGAGATTTTGCTCCCTCATTTTCTTAAAATTTATGGTAAAAATCAGTTTGGGTATGCTCTCTGGTAGCCCTTGGCACTGTTTGTTCTTTCTTTTGGGTGGATCAACATGTTTATGATATTTCTAAAATTTAGATTAGTTTTATGTGGAGAAAACAGGGAGTGGATTTCATCAAATGACTTCTTGGAGGATGACAATAACTCAACTTGGAGTTGAACTCTAGAAGTCATGTGTAGAACATCTAGAAGGAAGAATATTGAACTGGAGTTACATGATTTTCATAATGAACTCATGAATATGAAAATAAATACAATTAGTTGATAACCACCCTTGTTGTCTCTTTAGGCCAAATTAATGAGTTGAAGGCTAAAATTAGCCAAATGGAGGATTATATGCCTAGTTCGCAAACTCAGATTGGGGACCTAAACCAAAATATGAATTTAGAAAATCCCTCTACTTTTGATGACTCCTTATGTCTCAACTTTAGGTACATACCATATTTCAATTTTGCTAATATTGCTAAGAAACTTAACCCTATCTTACTATAGGATGACAAATAATTTTTTTTTTGTAAATGAGTTATAAATTATGTTGGATATTAGGAGTCTACAAGTAAATATATAAATGGAACAATGTGTGGGTTAGAATAATTTTTTAATAGGCATAATAAGTAAAATAAGGACAGTTTTTTCATGCATGGGTTGATGGTTAAGGGATATAATGCATTAAGCATTTAGGTTATGGTTTAAAAATTTAAAGGTCAAAGTTGTTAAATGGATTGAAGTGAAATTAATGCGTAAAGTTTTAATTGTATGGATTAATTAGAGAACATTTGCATGTTCTAACTAGGAGAATCAGGCTTTAATATTGAAGGATACTTTCAATCAAACTCCAAATCCATGTAGCAACCATTATAACATATCTTATGTTTTAACCTAGACCCTTAGTTGAAGCAATCAAAAGATTGAGAAATTGACACAATTTCCATTGCAAACCCACTTAAAGGTACAAAAAATGGGATAGCTTAACACCTTCATCCTCCAAAATTGTCTCTATCTTATTTGGCTTGTCCTCACACCAATTTGTATGTTTGTGCAAATCCATGAACAAATTGCATGAATTTTGAAGGAAATAAAAATGCTTGATGCGACTCAAAATCTTGTTATGACACCTAGAGAGTAGATAATATTACTCCAATTGCACATCTAACATTGTCCCTAAAATGTCAAATATGGTGTATCTTTTTGTACCCAATGAAACAAATTTTCCTTCCAACCATTCCTTCATTCTACAATTGTGTTTTTTATATTGTTCTTTCATGAGTTTCACCTTTATTGTTTTTACAACAATGATGTGTAAGGGAAAATTCAGGTGACAAAAATCTCCCTTAATGAGAGATTGCATGGGATGAGAATTTCTCGACTCAAATATCAATACAAGAAATGTAAAATCAAACGCTAATGATATTTTATGGAAATAAGAGGATTTGAACAATTATAAGATGGCGATTAGTTGAAAATGACAATAGAATTAGAGGAAGTTTCTCTCCAAGTTATCGTTTGAAATTACCATGTAATTAACTTTCTATATTAAGTCAAGAAACAACCATCAATGTCTTGATATATAAATGTTGTTGAAGGGTATTAATCATGGTGTTTTTAATCGACATAATAGTGACCATTGTAGTTAGCAAATCTGAAGAGAGGTAGTTAGCACAAATGTTAATTTCATTTATAAACTTAAAATTTTTCATTCATAGTAACTCACTTAATTTTCTTAATATCATCATTCGAGTAAAATAAAAACAACACTACAAATTAGCACATAAATGTAATAGAAAATAAAATAAAATCAATAAAATAAACCTATACACTAACCTAAGACCCAAAAAAATGAGAATTGAAATATAAAAGGTAACAAACAAACAAAAATAGAAGGGAATCCGCTACATAACAACAAGATAAAAGGCAAAAACTACACACAAAAACCTACAAAAAAAATCATTGTTCTTTTTCTTTTGTGTCTTTTTTTCTATGAAAGATCAAAAAACCCTTATTATGGAAGTTTGTTAAAGATGCAATGAGCAACCAATGTATTGGAATGACCAATATATCAATGCAACCAATTGATAAATAAAAAAAAAGAAAAAAAAAAAGAGATCAACATATTCAACCCTCCACTGCAACCAGTCTTAAACCCTATGTTTTCTCAGTATATGATCATATTCCATATTCCTCTTCAATTTCCATTGTCATACACATCACCCTCTGACATTCTTCGTGAAGGAAGGTAGGTCACTGCTTGGGCATGTACTTAAACCGTTTTGGAATCATGTGATGTTAGCTAATGTTTTGGGCATTCTAACATGAATAAAGGAGTGTTCTAGATAATTTACCATTCTTGATTGTAAATATGTTCTCTCACCTGACTAGAGAATTAGTCTTTGGCTCTAGTCTAGTGTGACCTCGCCTGAGCTCTTATAGTTATAGGAGGAACACTACTTTGGAACTTGGATTGAAGTAGTGTGTCCATAACTATTCCATAGTTAGCATTCTTTATCATTCCGCTCATTTCACATCCATCTTGCGATTTTGTTGTCATTACGTCATTGGGATTATCACCCTCACATCTACATCCTTGATTCAGGGTTGAAAAACTATGCACTAGAGGTTGATGTAGCTAAAATAAATGCAAAATAATAAGATGGACATAATAACATAAAATGAAAAGTTATAATGTAAAGGATGGCCAAGACATTGATTAATGTGTGTACAAAATCCTAGCTTGAGCTCTACCACCTTCATTAACAATCACCTAATTCATGAGCACTAGAAGCTCCATCAGACAATAAATAAACCCTTGATAAGAGAGAAACTAACTCGTCATTAAGGTTTAAATCAATGTTAAATAATTAAAAGCAAGCTTAGACACCTGAGATATGTTCCTTATTAAAAAATTATCAAAAATAAGTAAAAGGCATACCCGAGGGGTGGAAAAATGTAATGTCCATTTTTTATTTGTACTTGCTTATAGTACCAAATCTCTTTCCAAAAATATTTTCTAGGTGTTTCAGATAAAAAATTTGCACAATTTATGTATTCAAATAATTGAGATCCAAATAAATAGAATTTTCTTTGAAATAATATCAAGGGACTAATAAACATAAATTTTCTCAATAATAATTTCACTAAAAAACCCCAATTGTTTTCATTCTAATTATGAAAAAGCATAGACAATTTATTTTTTTGAACTTGATAGCTATTATAGTTGGTTCCTCCTAGAATATCAAAGAAAATGCATCTTCTTTAGAAACTACTCTAGCAACTGAATGAATCATTTCTCATGCAGTAATTCAGATTCCCTTGCAATTAGTCCCTCTTAGGGAATTAATTAAACCATGCAAATCAATTTGACCTCCTTAATTATTTAATCTCTCCCATTGAGGTTAATCAAATTTTGCAAATAAAATCGCCTCCAATATGATTTGGCCTCTTCCATTCAATTCAACCTCTAAAGATCCGATCATGGGTTGTTGCAAGAAAAAAAATGTTGTTCCTTCTCCTTCGTCCCAAAGTGAAATTAAGAGATTTGAAGTAATCCCCCCTTGTTAATTGGCAAGGATGTATCATTGCAACACTAAAACCAATATGGATGGATCAACTAGGGTGGATCTTAAACCACTAACTATCCTCCTTATGTGAGTTCAGACCCTTACATTCAAGCTCAAAGGGCTCACACTCAATATCAAAGACAATAATCAATGCATACCCAAAATTGAGCTCTAATTCTCCTTTGATAGCTTCTATTATTAGAATACCATGGGTTATTAAAATACCATGGATCTATCCTTTTTAACATTTTCTCACTCAATAATATAAAGTGACTTTATAAAGTTTTATACTTTAATTAATCAAAAGTCACTTAATAATCACTTTTGAATTTAATTACTTAATATCACCTTAGAGATGACATTAAATAAATCTAATAGTAGAAATCACAAGGACTGAATGTGTTAATTGTTTGATCTCCCTTGTTGAAGCCACCAATCAAGATCAAGCACCTATTAGGTGACATCGCCCCATAAGAACACCATGTTTCCATCGATATATAAAGGGGGGGACCTAGTTCATATCGAAATCATACTCCACATATTCGATGGAATGAGCCTAGAAATCCTCCTTCGAAACCTGATCTATCTGGAATTTCCCAAGAGGTAAATAGATGTTGGATGGACTGAAACCAATATGGTAAAATATGATGATATTAATATTAGGTAGGAAGGCCATGTGCATGGTTGACACACCCGAATTCTCCATCATAAACTCCCAATTGCCACCTTTCCCTTGCATTTATGCCACCATTGACACTGAAATGAAAAAAACCAACACTAGATGCTCCATCAGATAATAAAGGAACCCTTACATGTCCCAACCTTAATAAGTGAGAAACTGGCTCGTCATTAAGGGTTAAAGTAATGCTAAATCATTAAAATCGAGCTAGGATACCTGAGCTAAGTTCCTTATGAAAGAATTATCAAAAATAAGTAAAAGGCATACCCGAGGGGTGGAAAAATGGAATGTCCCATTTTTATTTGGTTATGATACCAACAGGGGTATACTCTGAAAAGACCAATATAGGGTGAGCTACTACTCCAACCTTATGGGTAACAGATATGGGTAACATCCTATTGTCCAGATTTCCCTGAACCCCAAGAGCCCTTTATCTCAATTGCATACCCTAGGAGCTCAAACAGGGGAGGAAGAGCTTGGCTCAGTGTTCTCGATCAGCGTTTCTCTCATCATACTCATATAATCGTACTCATATCAATTAATCATCATATATCAATAACTGTTTTCACTTGTTTATACATGACATCAAATCAAATATCATGTTAGAGCATAGATAGTAATATAAATCACAAAAGGATACCATAATCATCCTCCCTTTCAAGGAGGTGCCAACCACAAGCCTAAGCTTGTCTCACACAACTGCACTGTCTCAATATATGAGAGTATTGCGGTCCAAACTATATTATATAATATATATTATAATTATAATATATATATATAGAGAGAGAGAGAGAGAGAGAGAGAGAGAGAAGAGAGAGAGAGAGAGAGAGAGATGGGATTATCTTCCAATCGGATCCCACTCTTTATTATCGCAATGTATCTATTTCATATCTAGATCATGCTCATACAACTCTCTAAGGAGATTCTTCAACCTGTTCATAGCTTGTCATGATAGCAACATCATACTCAACCTTGGTTATGTCATGATCCTCTCATCATAGAAGATATCATACTAAGGAAACACTCATATGTGCTCATCAATAATCAACATCAACATCTCCATACAATCATATATCATAAGAATATCGCATACCAAGAACAGATTATATCATGCAAATATCTCGAAGGATTCTTGGAGGCAATGTGTATGAAGTAGCTCAATCATGAACTTACTCAGGTTCTATGCACATCATACAGATGGATGTTCAAAATAGAACATCAATGCTTCAATCAAATGTTGGATGCCATGTCAAGTTCAACAACATATTTAACTTCAAATCAGAGTGTCGAAGGATTTTCATTTCCAATTTTCAATGCTTCTTCAAAGGCTTCACAATATAGATTATCTTTTCCCAACTTTAGAAAATGATTCATCATGACATGATACATTATTACGAGCTTCAGAAGCCATCTCCCTCTTACTTATATCATCATAGGCTCTTTATCTGACAATAGTAGATCATCAGTATATAAAAACCAAAATCAAAATCAAATTCATACCTTGGAACACTTCTAAGGTAAAGGCTTCAATCAACACATTATCTGGCTTCATCAGATAATTGTCAATGTAGACATATCTGGATCGGGGGAACTTGCTTCATGCAATGCTCACTGCAACCATAACAATTTACCAAACCATCAGCCTTTCATAAATCCTTATTGTGCAATCAAATCAAATAAATTAGCTAATTCAAGATTAGAAACTAGGCCAATACTAATATCAAAATTCGTCAATATCTCAGTGTCAATTCTTTGAACCATGTGACAGGTAAGGGTTTTATCAATTCATGACATCATCTATTATCATGCCAAGAGGTTTTCATCAACCACACAATATCAATCAAGGCATTCTCGTAATACAAGTCATAGGAAGTTATTATGCTAATATATCTAAGTCATCAAGGCAAATCATCAGTCGTTAATTCAAAACATTAGACATCATGTCGATATCCAAATTTTCTATCATAGAAAGATCTATAGTCCAAGACATATATCAATCATTGAGTGAGAGATCTAGGCCATCATCCGGCATCATACAAATCATATGTATCAATCATCCAAAATCATGTCAAACTCTTATAGCACAAACTTCAAACATAATGACATATCTATATGTATGTCATGGTCACCTACAAACATTCAAACTTCCTTGTTTTCAAATCTTTCAGATATCTCAAAGTGAACATCTTTATTCAAAGTGCTGACAACTTCAAAAATCTTCAAATGATGGTCAACAATAGTCAAACCTCTGGACGCTCCCTTTAGATTAGCATGGGAGCGACTTGAGCTTCCTGGACGCTACCTTGGCCTTAGCATGCGTGCGTCCAAGGACGATTATTCTGAGTCCTATGCCTACATCTAGAGAAGAAACCCTAATTTCTGTACAGGCTTCATATCTAAGACCTTGCTGCATATCAATAATGTCAAATGCACATAAATCATATTTCAATAGTACAAAATGAAAATAGTAGTAAGAGTAAGAATCTTGAGAAGAGATTCTCCCTGTGACTGGGAATCTACTTCATTCATCTTCTTTCATGTCATCAATGTGTCTTTACTAGATTCATGCAGCATCATATATGTTAGATCATAGAATCAAACGTATATCCATCATGGTCATAACATGCTCACGTCATCTACTACATCATTATGTCATGACTTCAATATTTAATCAAAGGTTAGATTCACATGATATGGATAGTGGATAGGTGTTACAACATACTTCAAAGATCATGAACACAATATCACTTATATCAAGTCAATCCATTAGGTTTAGGGCATTCACTTCTACCATATGCCATAATTACTATCAAATACATGACCACGGTTAATAAGAGATTAAGTATCAAACTCTTAGTTCTATTATCAAGGTTACCGTAGGACCAAGTCAGGCCATTCAATAAAACTTTACCAAAACAACAGGAGTGTCAACATACTTTCATCATACTTATCACAAGCATTATCAGTATGAATGAAGTAACCTTTTATAAGAGATCCATCATGTCAGGTGCATGTCAAGTTTTAAGAGTATCATTTACTAGAGTCAAGGTACTAGCCTTTTTCATAGAATCAGGATCTCCAAGAATAATAGATGTTAGCCAAACTTCACATTATGCCACTATATCCAAGATCAACAATAAGTAGTCTTATAGAATCAAGAAGATCAACATGATCAAAATATTCAATACCATATGCATCATTTCATCACAGGAAACATAAATCCAAATCTCTTTCATATGCAAGCATGAATCATTTGCAAAGGATTCATTCTCAATATACCATAAGGCTTACCTAATCATCCAATGTTATAGCTGAAACATAGCATTGAAACAATATAGATTTCATACCTTGTAGTGTTTAAATATATGTGCACCTTCTCATAGGCAACTTGTAGTGATTGTCACTTTTGCATCAAGTGTCTCTTTACCTCTTTCCGTATCTAGATTTTCTTTCCTACATCTCAAATGATCCTTAAAAGGGATCCACTTATCACATCTCATTAAGGAGCTTAAATAAATCCATATACACAAATATATATGCAGGAAGTATAAGAAATGATCATAACACTAATCATAACAATCAGATTCATAAGTCTAAATAAGAGTAAAGCCACAAAGAAAAATCATAATTCAAGGAGTACTTATATTTTAATGAGAGGTGATCCTCTCCCTCTTGAACCAACCTTCAATAGTCATCATCATCCATAGTCCACATAAGAAGTTTCCTTCAATCAAATTTATCAACAACTGGCCATATATGGATTCATCAAATCTGTCCCAAGTTCTTGATCATCTTAACATAGACCATGCTAGAGTTTCATACATCAAATCTAAGGCCTTTTCCATAAACCATGGTTTCTTTCAAACCCTAACCATTAAATCCATATGCACTAACTATCTATGGTTTTCTTCATACCCTAGGATTATTTTAGGTCTCCACCATCCTATTTTTGCTTCCATCAAAAGTGTCTCCATGGGGGTGATCTCCATGGCTTTTCTTTAGCCATCTTTGATTCCACGTTAATTTTTCATAGGGCTATATTATTATTTTCTTTGATAATTTCATTTCTCCATTAACACGTTAAGTTCACCCCATAGCATCATAATATTATATAGATTTACATCATTATTCATCAACATATGAAACTATGTAGAAAGAACAATAACATCATCATCAATGCAATGGAACATAAAGGAAAAATAGAAGAAAAGCATGCACACTTAGAGACACCATAATTGGTCAGAGACCAGGGAAAAATCCACTATGGGGAAAACCCTTGCAAATATTATTCTAATATATTGTCATCAAATGATTCAGAAAAAGAGAGTATGATGATCCATATCTTCACAACAACTAGAATATCCCTGAAATGCATCTAAACATCAAAACTCTGATTCAGATAAATTTAATGTATTGTCACTACCTGTAGCTTGCTGCTAAACACTTTTGTCACTAAGAAAAATCTGTGAAACATTGAAATCTCATCATAGAGTCTCGGTCTCAGGGAGGAGGATCTATGTGAGTGACTATGACAAACTCTGTCACTCTCTATGAACTACATGATAGCGACTATGGCAGCTCAGTTGCTCCCATACCATTATGTGTGAGTGACTAGGGACCAAACTGACCCAGACTCCCAGTCGCTCTCATGAAGACACTCTGCCATCATGCAAGGACCAAAAGTTTCTCTCATGACCACTTTGTGCCAGCGTCTAGGGACCCAGATTCTCAGTTTTTTTCCAACGACTTTGAATCAGAAAACCCTAGTTCAGTTTGAGCTTCACCCTGAAGTATCGGACACTTAAGCGAGATTCCTTCGTTGGACCTGTGCAAGCCAAGACAAAATATAAGATGAGAATAGAGCTTTATGTGTGTCCAAATGAGCTTGAGGTATATCCTCTTTATAGGCTTCCATGAGGGTCCACTTGACTTGTCCATTGGTACATGTGCATAGGGACGACCTGATCTAGAATATATGTATGAATAAAATAATTCATAAATCAACTTCTGCTTGTCCAAATGAGGTGATCTTTAGGTCAATTTTGGTCCTCTTGTAAATAGGAATCTGATTTCATCATCATATCCATAAAATTAGTAGTACAAAGTGTAATTTTACTGCAATTTCATATTTTAATAGTGGGACCTCCCTTGAGTTCTAAAAGTTATAGGAGGGACGCTACTTCGGAACTTGGATTGAAGTAGTGTGTCCATGACTATTCCATATTTAACACTCTTTATCATTCCCCTAATTTCACATCCATATTTTTGGTTTTTTGTCATTATTTAATTGGGATTAGCACCCTCACATCCACATCCTTGATTCAGGGTTAAAAAACTATGCCCTAAAGGTTGATGTAGATAAAGAAATGTAAAATCATAAGATGGCCATAAAAAAATAAAAAATTATAATGTAAAGGATGGCTAGAACATTGATTAATTTGTGTACAAAAGCCTATATTGATCTCTACCACCCTCAATAACCACCACCTAATTCATGAGCACTAAATGCTCCATCACATAATAAAGGAACCGTTCCATGTCCTAACCTTTATGAGCAAGAAGTTGACTTGTCATCGAGGATTAAATCAATTCTAAATCATTAAAATAAAGCTTGGACACCTGAGCTATGTTCCTTATCAAATAATTATCAAAACGAAGTAAAAGGTGTACCCCAGGGGTGGAAAAATGTAATGTCCCTTTTTCATTTGTACTTGCGTATACTACCAAATTTCTTTCCAAAAATATTTTCTAGGTGTTTGAGATAAACAATTTTCATAATTTATTTATTCAAATAATTGAGATCTAAATAAGAGAACTTTATTTGAAATAATATCAAGGGACCAATAAACATAAATTTTCTCAATAGGAATTTTACTAAAAAACCCCAATTGTTTTCATTCTAATTATGAAAAAGTATAGACAAATTATTTTGTTGAACTCGATAGTTGCTACAGTTGGTTTCTCCTGGAATATCAAAGAAAATTCATCTTCTTTAGAAACTACTCTAATAATTGAATGAATCGCTTCTCATGCAATAATTTAGATTTCCTTGCGATTAGTCCCTCTTATGGAATTAATTCGACCATGCAAATCAATTTTACCTCCATAATTATTTAATCTCCAACAATAAGGTTAATCAAACTTTGCAATTAAAATCAGCCTCCAATATGATTTGGCCTCTTCCATTCAATTCAACCTCTAAATATTTGTTGACGGTGTTGGACCCACCAACATGTCATGGGATCTCCCTAGTAAGAATTCTCAACTAGACCTCAGATTGTTTGGTGTAGGAGTCCCAACATTGGGTCGTACGATATCGCCTTGACTACGGTTGCGCATAGAGGCAAGTAAGATGTCCCTGTTGGTAGCAAGGGTATGACATATACAACAAGTCAAGGAAGGTGCATGAACGGTTCTAACACATGGAGGGTGAGGTGAGTGCGCCCCTTGGAAACCTGTGAAAGAACAAAGTTAAGAAGGGAACACACGAGCAAAGATGCATCACAAATTGGAAGGCAAGTAAGCTAGCATTCCAAATTGATGGTTAAACCAACAACACACTTTAGTAATATTCATACAAACATATACAGGAAATGCATACATGAATGCGTAAACAAACAGATACATATATCATTTAGAGTAAACAAGATAGCTGAAATACAATATGACATATGCATGAAACAGGTTGGCTCTGTTATATTAACAAGTCAAAGTTCCAATCATACAATACAACCATGACCAACCACTAGTTCTTAAAATGGAACATTACAGTCACTACCGCTTGCTCCTCCAAAGAGATATACTAGCTCTGCACAGTAGAGAAGCTAAGGCTCGTTACAATACTCTCCAAGATTTCCCTAAGATACTCCTATCGGAAGCTTAGCTGATCAAAAGCCCTTACAATGAGTTATGAGGGATGATATATAGCAAAGGGTGGGGTGGCCCTTGAAATTCCCCTTTGTGACTATTCATCTACCCTCATGACTCTTCATCTACTCTATGACTGTTACATCCAACTATCAACACTTGAAATTCCACTTAACAAGACGTTAAATACAATCTTCACATGCACCTTGTTAGCACCTAAATCTGCCTTAGGCTAAAAGAAGGCAAAATCCAGGGTAACCACAAACCACGCTCAGTCTGGTAGCTAGCCCTACCAGAACAGGAGAGGGCTCTCTCCGCACCACACTCAGTGAATAAATAAACAATATGGTTTGAGATGACTTACAATGAATATTGATTTTAGGCTAGGTAAATAAATATGGAAACAAGAGGCAATTTTTGATAAATGACTGAGTTTTCTGGGATGTATGGGACCAATGAACAGTATGAGCAGAGAATTTAACACAAAGGCACAGATTACTTCGTGAGGCAAGACAAGCGGAAAGTATAGCAATTAAATTTGAAATAATTTGAAATGGAAAGATTGTTTAGGAGGGTGACAAGGGCATAAATACATGAATCCTTTTCAATAGAAGAAGAACACAGAACGTGAAACTTTCCCAAAGGTAGAGCAATAAACATGAATTCTACCTTTTCTTACTTAGAAACTTTCACCGGAAATGAATATGAATGAACTGTGAAACATAACGAAATACATATGAAACAGAAAGAAAATACATTTGCTAAACGTACACCACATGAATCTCATGAACCAGAACCACTGCATTTCATTAATTATCTGTCAAAATGTACAATGAGTAACTGAGTTTCTCTCCCACAGTCTCCCAGAAATTACCACCAACCCTTTGCAAATGGTTTTTCATACAATAAATAGACTTTCCCATTGGGAAATGGAACGACCCAAAGTTGGGGAGTTTTTTACATCATTACAAACTGGAAATGAAAACCCGACCATTAGTGACAGGTGCAGCGTTACAAAAATGACAAAACCGTAGCGTAGATTTTTGGATGACTGCTCGCCTTCCTTTTGCCACTTGGATAGAAGCCAACCTTTAGTGAAAATACTTTTAAACTTTGCCTTAGGTGCCAGGAAAAATGTAGTGTAAATGAACGAGCCCACTTGGAGAAAATCGCGAATCGAAATTTCGCGGAGTGGAACTGATTTTGACCTTTGGGTCTCTGTGCGCCGCGCCCAAAACTGTATGCATCATGCCACTTTGGAGGTGGTTTTGAGGTACTTTCTAAAGTCCAAATTGTGCCCAAGTGTGCTTGTTAGAAATCCATGCCTGTCTACTTTACAACCCAAGTGGAATTTCAGAATTCGGTGCTCATTTTCCCCTCAAAAACTTCAATCTCCAAAGACGGCTTCCTTTGTGTCAAAATAGGGGCGGAGAGGTCATTTTTTGAGTGTTTTTGACCTCCTAAGGACTCAAAAATTGCCCAAACTTCTTGGACATGCACCAGCAGTCATGATTTTTCATGTTGAATCCAAAAATGTAATTTTTTTTCCATTTAGAGCTCCCTAGCATAAGCGTGTGCCAGTGGCGTGAAGCACAGGGAGAAAAACCCTGTTTATGCACAAAAATTTGTCAAATGACCAAAAATGCCCCAAATTTTTTGAAATCTACCTTAGGCTGAAAGAAGGAAAAATCTAGGATAACCACAAACCACACTCAGTCAGGTAGCTAGCCCTACCAGAACAGGAGATGGCTCTCTTTGTATCACACTTAGTGAATAAATAAACAATATGGTCTGAGATGACTTACAATAAATATTGATTTTAGGCTAGGTAAATAAATATGGAAACAAGAGGCAATTTTTGATAAATGACTGAGTTTTCTGGGATGTATGGGACCAACGAACAATATGAGCAAAGAATTTAACACAAAGGCACAGATTACTTCGTGAGGCAAGACATGCAGAAAGTCTAGCAATTAAATTTGAAATAATGCGAAATGGAAAGATTGTTTAGGTTGGTTGCAATTTTTGGGAGACTATGGTAGAGAAACTCAGTAACTCATTGTACATTTTGACAGAGAATTAATTAAAGGCAGCGACTCTGGTTCATGAGATTCATGTGGTGTGTGTTTAGCAAATGTATTTTCTTTCTGTTTCATATGTATTTCGTTATGTTTCACAGTTCATTCATATTCATTTCCAGTGAAAGTTTCTAAGTAAGAAAATGTAGAATTCATGTTTATTTCTCTGCCTTTGGGAAAGTTTCATGTTTTGTGTTCTTCTTCTGTTGAAAAGGATTCATGTATTTATGCCCTTTTCACCCTCCTAAATAATCTTTCCATTTCGCATTATTTCAAATTTAATTGCTAGACTTTCTGCTTATCTTGCCTCACGAAGTAAGCTGTGCCTTTGTGTTAAATTCTCTGCTCATATTGTTCGTTAGTCCCATACATCCCATAAAAAACTCAGTCATTTATCAAAAATTGCCTCTTGTTTCCATATTTATTTACCTAGCCTAAAATCAATATTCATTGTAAGTCATCTCAGACCATATTGTTTATTTATTCACTGAGTGTGATACGGAGAGAGCCCTCTCCTGTTCTGGTAGGGCTAGCTACTAGACTGAGCGTGGTTTGTGGTTACCCTAGATTTTGCCTTCTTTCAGCCTAAGGTAGATTTAGGTGCTAACATAGTGGTGACTCCACTGGGGAGGAAATTACACCCCTTATTTCTGATAATTCTAAGCTTCTGAATGATAAGTTTAGGATTTGATAGCCTGAGTGAGTTGGTCATGTCCTTTTGATTTTTCTTAACAGCACACTGGCTTCTAGAAGATATACCAGAGCTAATCTAGATCCAGATCCTCCTCACATCTACGAAAATCTAAATTTTATTCCAAGACTTCGTCATCAAGAGAGCTCTATATCTCCCGTGTTCAAATCCCATTCTTGTCCTGACATTTTTGAGTATCTTGAAGAGCTAGATTTTGATTAGAAGTTTGAAATATCATTGTTCGAGACCAAATCTGAAAGGGCAGTTGACTCTACTATCCCCAATCCACAGTTTCTTGTAGACTTAGAAACTGAAAGGGCTAACCAGTCAATTGATAATTACATTGTGACACAGCTTCAAACTCCAATTGTCAACCCCCTACAAACTGCGCACACTCCTCCAACACCTCCAAGACCAAACCTACCAAGAGCGATGGCTGCTTTTTTTTCACCTCTTGCGCTGCCTCAAGTTTTAGATGATATGCCTACAGATTATCAAAGCAAAATCCTGTTGTTTGATGGCGCTCCTAACAGTGTTACCACTCAACAACATGTGGACAGAATGGAAGATTTTTGTGAACTTCATGAGATCGATGCAAAGAATGTGGAAATGAGACTCTTTGTACAGACATTTGCAAGTGAAGTGAGGAAATGGTTCATAGGTTTTCCGGTTTCACGTATCGCTACCTTGGCCGACCTACAAAGACAATTTTTAGGCCGCTGGGAAGTGAAAAAGAATCCTCTCCAAATTCTGGCTGAATATGAGCAAATCAAACGAAACGCTGGTGAGTCGGTCCAAGACTACTGCATTAGATTCAATTCTGTTTGTAATGAAATTCCCGATCATCTAAGGCCACCTGTGGGGCTAGCCATGGTGAAGTTTCCGGATGTTTTTGATGCTAATATGGCTTATCAATTAAGAGAGAGAGAACTGGCCACAATGGAAGACATGTAGAGGACCACGATCAGGGTTGAAGCAAATCTGCTAACCAAGAGGGCTAGAGCAAAGGAAGAAAAGAAGGTCACCTTAAAAGAAGAATCTTCCTCGGTAGATCAATTACTCTGGAAGGTAGAGCAGATGCTTGAAAGGGTGAAATTTGACAAACCTGAGCCAGAAGTTAGAAATCCTAACTTTCATGGCTAGCAACAGCCACAATATAGAATAAGGCAGAGAGATCGGTGAGCCCAGACAACACAACAGCCAGTACAACAACCTTTGCAGCAAAATTTTGTGCATGGAACAGAGTCAGATGAGGACGGGAATATAATAGGTGAAGAAAATCACTTCTTTACTCCTGATGATTTGCCTATTTATATTACCAAGGATGAGGAGTATGCAGAAAGTTCGGTTGTACACAAAGATGCAGATTTCATTCTAGCCAATGACACCATTTTGGAGGAAGAATCAGATGAGTACCAAAGATGCTATATGAATCCTCTGTCTGCCCAGTAGGAGCAATATTCACTTAGAAACAGAGACGTTCCGGTTAAACCAATTCAGAAGAGGAAGGACGTTGAGGCATTAAAGAATGATTCATCAGTTGCACAAAGGAAAGGAAAGGAGGCGGTTGATCCTGATAACAGCAAATCACCATCAACAGAAAAATCAAATTAGCCAATTGCATCGAAAGAAAAGGAAAGGAAAGAAATTGCAGTCAAAGAGGTAGAAAATATTTCCGCTTTTAATTTAGAGAATGAAATTTCTAAATTGAAGGTATCCATTCCCTTGGCTGAAATAATGAGGAACAATAGTTATAGAGGGCAAGTGTCTAAAATTTTGAATTTTGACCCAATGGCTGACATGGTGAATGTCTAAGATGATCAACCCGAAATGATTTTTGGGCCAGCATCGAATGGTGAGTCTCCTGATAATGATGTGCCACCTTTTTATATCAGTTTAAGATTGCATGATTTTGTGTTACATAATGCCATGTTCGATTCTGGAGCTTCTCACAATCTCATGCCCAAGGATATCATGGACAAGCTGGATTTAGACGTCACCTGGCAATACCATGATCTCTATTCGTTTGATTCTAGCAGAGTAAGATGTATCGGGCTCATCAAAGACTTGGTTGTGAGTCTGGATCAAATCCCAATGAAGAATGTTTTACTGGATATTGTTGTAGCAGATATTCCTCCCAGGTTTGGCATGCTTCTTTCCAGGTCTTGGGTAGAAAAATAGAAAGGGACACTACAACTAGATTTCTCCTATGCAACGATTTCAGTGTTTGGCCAAATGAGGGAACTGTATCGGGAACAAAAAATGAAATACATGATCACAAGCAAGGAGAAACCAATAAATCATCCGATTAATTATGTACATACAGATTTAGAGTCTTTCGTTTTGTATTCTAATAGTTTCAATGATATCGATAGTCAGTTAGTAGAAGCATAAAATATTCCAGAAATAGTAGAAAATTTCAGAGGAATTTTAAAGAAAGAAGGACAAGAACAACAGAACATCGTTGAGCGATCAGTTGAAAGTAATGGACAACAAGCAGAAAAAGCACAACAAACAGATTTTCAGCACTTGCAAGAAGAGGAAGAAGGTTTGTGGACCATGGATTTCGATGAAGCTGTGGGAAATGATGGCACTGGAATTGGGATTTGGGTACGCAGTCCTCTCTCCGCCCCAAACAAAGTGCCTAGAAACGTGCGGGTATGCTCTTACAAATTAGCTTTTGATTGTTCAAACAATGAAGCTGAGTATGAAGCTCTGATTGCTGGCCTAAAAATTCTAAGAAAGCTGAATGCTAAGAGGATTGTAGTATATGGCGACTCCGAATTGGTGATTAAGCTGGTCAGAGGCGAATATCAAGCAAAGCATCCTCGGATGCGGGCTTACCATAATGCAGTTCTAGACATCCTAAAATTATTTTCAGAATATACCTTGACATGTGTGCCTCGTGTACAAAATAGCATTGCTGATGCTCTTGCTAGGGAAGCAAGTAGTTTGAAGATCCCAATGAACTCCAGTAATAAATTCGAAATCCATGTCAAGCATCGTCCGACTGTCCCAGACAATCAGAGATATTGGCAAGTTTTCCAAGATGATGAGGAGATTGTTGATTTTTTGCAAAACAAAGGTAAGTTCAAAGAAACTTCAATTGATGTAGAAAATGATGATGGTTAAGATAATGGTAAAGATGATGTGCAGATCAATCAAATGGACGTGTTGCAGCTAAAGAATAACATTATTCCTAAAGGCTTGATACCTTTAGAAGAACTCTTTGATCAAGATGATGTAGCCCTCAAACCAACATTGCAGCCAATAGAGAAGGGTGTGGAAGAGGTCAATTTTAGAACAGCTGCTAATCCTAAAATGGTAAAATTGTCTAAAGCATTGCCACAAAGGATGAAAGCCAAATATATCAGTTTGATGTCTTCATTTGCCGATGTGTTTTCTTGGGACTATTCTGACTTAAATTCATATGATACCAATATAATTCAGCACACTATACCAATTAAGCCCAATCATAAAACTTTCAGACAGAAGTTGAGAAGGCTAAATCCAAAGTTGCTGCCATCAATTGAAAAGGAGATAAACAGGTTGTACAAATCAGGAATCATTGTTCCCATCATATTTTCAGATTGGATCTCTAATTTGGTGTCTGTACGAAAGAAGACAGGTGAGATTCGCTTGTGCATTGATTTTAGAAATCTCAATAAAGTTTCGTTGAAAGATAATTGTTACACAAAAATATCGTCACCCTGATTATTTTCAGTCGGTGTAGGCCTATCATCACCTATACCAGCTTCCTAAGCAAGTCTTAAACCTCAGCTCTTCAAAACAAGCTTGAGAAAAGAGAGAAAGACATTAAAAAAGTAATGTAACTCTGGTTCCGCACTTTCTCTTACTTTTGCCTGCGGGCCCGCTCCTTTTGTTCAAGGTATCTATGTACTTATACGCTCTGTATGTAAAGGGGAAGGTGCATACCCCTGTAAAAGTCAAAAGGCGCAATCTTTATCTTAAAAAACTCGTCTTGGGTTAATTCTAGAGTTTTCTAGAAGCATTTGTTATGTGGATTGTTCGCTCCAAGGGGTTCATGCATCCCATCATAGGAGGAACTAATCCCTTGTTGAGAGGAGCTATCCCTTTGAAGGAGGACTCTATCCCTTTGAAGGAGGAGCTGGTAACTGATCTCCATTGCACTATAAATTGAGGCATTGGGTCAGTGGCCAGGGAGGTTAGAAGCTTAACTTTTGAGGGTAAATGCTAGTGAAATCAAGACTTCCTATTTGAGCTTAAGAGGAGAGATCACATACCTTTTTGGCTTCATTAGGGAGTGAGTGAAGCTTGTCAAAGTAGAGGAGACTTCTTGTCGGACCCTGGGAGGAGCTTGTACAGCATCAAGACACAGGTTGTAAAGTTCTTCTTCATTTGAATTAATACAATCAGATTCATTTTTCTCAACAAATTGTCTTATGTGGTTTGTTTCATAATCTCCTTGATCATTATGATGAATATGCTTTATGATATTGGCTTTTCAGGTGCTATTTAATTTGTTTGCTTGTTTGTGTTTGCAGAATTACTTCAAGGAAGCTCTTTTGGAGCAAGGGAGCGAGGCTTCCACAAACTTGCATTGGACCCAAGGTAGGCCTAAAACACTTGTTTGCCTTTGTTTTTAATTGCATATTTAGAGAAAGATAGTTTTTGATTGGCTTTCTTGTCACTAGATATCTTTAGATACTAGGAAGGTCAAGCTTGTCCGCAAAATCGACTCATTCTGTGTGACAAATTGGCGACCATACTGGGGACTTGTTTTTTCCTTGTTTTTACTTTGACCTAAGAAACTGTGTTTTTGTTTCTGTTTTTGGCTTGTTGTGTGTGGAATTGGGTCGATTTAGTAGATCTAGGATTATTTTTTGTTTTTCATAACTTTAGGAGAGGAACGCACCCTTGCTTGTAACATAGTTTGTACTTATCTCGTTTTTGCTTTTCACACAGAGCGTTCCCGCACCTGTGTGAACTGTGGGCCTGCGGACCCTGCTAAAATTTTGAAAAACTTAAATTTTCTCTTTTAGTTTTTTTAGTATTTGTTTAGATGTTGTTATCCCCTGCCCAGACCTGCATGTGACTTGTTAAGAACTTTCCTTAGGTTAATTCCATTGGTGTTAGGGTTTTAGGTGAAATTCCTAGAAGTTTTGGTTGCCGGTCTTGATTTTCATTTTGGTTGTGTAGTAGCTCAGAGCTTAGAAGCTGTAGAAGCCTCAGATCACCTTGGTTTTTACTGGCCTTCTTATGAGTCTGACCATATGCAAAATCTACCTTTGTTGAGGAATCCATCTTGTGTTTTCTCTTTGCGAAACTTCAAAAAAGCTTGTGTTAAAAGTTTGGATTTCATTTTTACGAAAGAAAACAAAAAATTTCTTGTTTTTTGACTGATTTGTGATTCTGGACAAGTTAGTCCTTGGTTTTCTTATTGCTAAGTAAAACATCCTTGAAAAAGACATCTTGTAAGCTTTTACTTCAAATAGTTTTTTATAGTTTGTAGATCTCAAGATTCGCTTTATTCATAGTTTTGAGTGTTTTATAAAAATACAAAAATCTCTTTTGAAAAAGTTTGTTTTTGTAGTATTTGAGAGTTTGAAAGAAAAGGGAAATTTTTGTGAAAATAACTAGTTGTCTCATTTTGAATGCATTGGAACAAAAACTCTTCTTTTAATTTGTTTGTTAAGAAAGATTTGTGTTTACAAGCATTTGCATTCTCAAACTCTTTCCTAGCTAGAAGTTCGTTGAAGGGAAAAGGTTGCTTAATCATCTTAAGTGCATTTTTTAATGATTTCGAGTCGAGTCTTCACACCACGAGTTTCATCTCCGTACCTCTTGACTTAATCAAAAACCAATAAAAATGACGCTTAAAGTAAAATCAATCTAGTAATCTTTTTATTTCTAGGGCTCTATTGCACCAACATAGCTTAGGCTAGTGTCTTGGAGTAGGGAGTAATTAACTCTCCAAGACAGTAAAACAAACAAGTAGTTGTATCTTGCGGTAGGAGAGAAATCCAATTATTGCATCTATGCTCTTGGAAAGCTTCTCTTAAAGGAGAAGCACGAGATCGTGTCCGAGCCAGTGTGGGAATCAATCCTTCCTCATTGGGAACGACGTCAGATATTCACGTATTAAAAACGGTAAACCTCAGATTAACCATTGTCGAGGAGCCTGGGGTCACTTGTTGGTAAACCTTGGATTATGTCAAGGAGTCTTCAAGGGGATTGAGCTTGCTACTCTGCCCTTGCGTGCATATCAGATCATAGATTGTTCCCCCAGGTATATTTGTTTCTGTTGGTAACCATAGTGACCATATTCTATAGGATTCTTCCTAAGGTGACGGTGGTGGGAAGATCCCATTGTACCTGGAGCAGACGTCGGCTAGACTCACTTGGATTTTCTGGGGGGTTCTCTTCACTCGAGACGGTTTAGTGGAGAAACTTGTGCGAGTCTATTCATTAAGCAAGTTGTCGGGGTAACTTTTCCAACCGTTATTTCTGTATTGAACTCTGCGACGTTGGATTTCATCACCAACTAGTGTTTTCAGTACGGAGAGTTATTGTTTGTGTGTGGTTTGATCTCCTAGATTATTTATGCATGTGATTCAATTTGGTTGGTTCTTTAGAAGCTTTAGGTGGTTTTCATTGAGATTTTACTTTGTTTTCGTGTGAAGTAGTTAAAATTTTTAACCGTGGCTGAATTACTGAGGAAGTCTCATAGACTTCGGGGCCAACCTCCTCAGTTTTCACCGAGCTAGCCTGAAGGGCTACGGGCCCTTGTAACTCCTAGAGACAGTAGAGTTGGGTCACCTGAAGAAGGAGAGTCTTCTTTGGTGGTACATCCTGATTTTCAAGCTTTAGTAGCAGATTATAGTGCACAGTCTGTGTCTGTTTCCGAAGTTACTGGTAGTGTTTCATCTACTAGTGATATAGGTGAAGAACCTAAAATATCTGAACCTGAATCTGAAATTGCTGCTACTCCAACATCAGGGTTTTCCTCTCCAGCTTCCAGTGGTCCTAGTTCACATAGGGTAGAAAGAATAATTACCCAAAATCTTCCTTCTAGACTAATAGCTATTAAAGAACTTGATATTCCAGAAAAAGAAGAAGGCATCCCTATCCCTCAAAATCAACCTGTTATAGAGCTTAGGGAGCATGAATCAATCTTTTACAGTCCACCTAGGAGCAGTGCTTGGTATCTTTCATTGACTAATTTTTTGGAAAACCTGGGACTAAGTTTTTCACCACCTCGTATTTCTTATCACCCAGCACCTAGAGGTTACTATCCTCCGTTAAATATGTCGAAACAGTCGTCCATGTTTCTCAATCTCCGGAAGCCTTTTTGTATGGCGGTCGTTCTGTTTCTACTGGGTATCAGTCAATTTCTAGTACTTTTTCGGGAGCATCTCCTCAACCTATTGAACAAGGGTTATTAACTGGAAATAATGGTACTAAACCGTTGAGTGTAGAAGATATTCTCATGATGTCAGGTACTATTCCTAACCCTCAACCTCAAGGTGGCCAGTCACTGCCTGGTGGGCAACCTCAAAATCCTCAAGTATCACCTGGGGGGCAACCTCAAGGTACCCAGTTTGTGCCTGGGGGAAACCTCAAGGTACCCAATTTGCACCTGGGGGGCAACCTCAAGGACAGTACATACCTATGGGACAGTACGTTCCTCAAGGTCAACCCCAGACTCAATATGTACCTCAAGGTCAACCCCAGTATCAATATGTACCTCAAGGTCAACCCCAGTGTCAATGTGTACCTCAAGGTCAACCCCAGTATTAGTACATGCCTCAGGGTTATCAAACCCAAGGTCAGTACCCAACCCAAGGTTACCAACCACCTTTTGGTCAATCATATGTTCAAGGATTTGGAAATTTCCCGTTGAATTATCAACCCTACCCTCAACCCGGTTATGGTCCTCAATATTCTCAACCTGTTATGGGTCCGTACCCCGGAATGAACTTAGTGTGGGATCCATCTCAAACCCAACAGGTCTTGCAACCGAATGTACAGTTTTCATCTCAAACTGGACAACCCTTGGTTTCTGGTTCACCCCAACAACCTGTCCAGTCTACTATTCAAACTTCTGCACCTTCTGTAGTTTCTCAGTCTAGGTCTAGTACGCCTCGTACTCCGCCTCAAACATCTGTTGCAACTACTGCAACATCTGTTTCATCTACCCGACCTACTTCTGGAGTATCGATGGCTCCGGTTTCTACTATCCCTGTATCTACTCCTCAGACATCTTTACCTCAGTTTGGACCCACGGTCCACACTTCGATTCAGATGCCTATAGGACAACCAGGTTTAAGTACGGTTGTCACCAGTCAACCTCAATTTATTCAACAACTGTACCAAGGACAGTGCCAATTCAGTCCTGTTATGCAGCAACTAGTATATCAGTATCAACCATACCCTAGGTATACATATCAACAACCTCAACAACCCCAGTACGGTCCGGTTAATCCTGGTTTTCCGGGAGGATATAATATCCCAAATGCAATTCCAATTCCTAGTTATCCTAGATATCCTCCTCCTGGATCTGGTCTGACGACCCAGATTTTTAGGGACCCTAATCATCAGTTATCGTTTATCGCAACTTTGGACTTGCCTGATTTGTCGTGCCTTACGAACGATCCAATTAACTATCTTCCGTTTTGGCCGCCAATGCCAAATAAGTTGCCTAGTGATATTCCTAAGTTTGAAGGTAAGCCAGCAGAGGACCTGTCGAACCATGTGATGACTTGTCACCTCTAGTGTGCATCTAATTCCATTTCAGATGATTCAATCCGTTTAAGACTTTTCCAGTGCACTCTAATTGGTCTCGTGGCCAAGTGGTACATTGAGTTACCACGAACCACTTTTTATAACTTTAGTCAGTTAGCTACTTCGTTTTTAACTCATTTTCGATTGCTAGTCAGATATGACAATGGCAAAGAATTATTAACTTTGTTAAAGCAGTCAATGTCCACTTACATTTCAAATCACATTCATGAATGGAGACGTCGACGGTGTTTAGTGAAAGTTTTTATCCCGGATCAGATCTTAGCTGAATGGTTTGTAAAATCTTTACTGCCCAAGATCACTGAGGATGTAGCTAAGGCCGGAGTTGTTACTGAGGAGCAAGTAATTGCTCAAGCATAGTACCTTGACTTAGTTTATACTCAGTCAGGTACGTTACACGAGAAAATCCCTGATCTTCCCAAGCAAAATCAAATCGTTGCAGCTCCTTCAGGGTCTCATGCCGCTGATGGTATGATTGGTACAGTTAATACCAAAAGTAAGAAGAAGTCTTCCAAGAATTCTTCTCCTATCATAACCTTGCCAAATTCCCCGACAGGACATTCTTCTGCAGAACTTTCCACCGATGTTCATGTTGTAGAGTCATCTACAGCCAAATCAAAATCCGGTGGTAAGAAGAAAGGGAAGAAGAAGAATAAAACAGATAGAATTCAAAGGAGAAACCAGAAAAAGCAGAATCAACTGATGAGAAACGCAAACCTCGTTATCCTTGTCTCATTTGTGACGAAGAGCATTTTACAAGAGACTACCCTCATTGTGCAGAGGTTGTGAAAATTGTCAAAGGTTCCCAAACTCCTGTTGTTTTGACGGATCCTTTTCCAAATCAAGATAGTAAGATGATAGGTTCTTCCTCCAATGCCAACGAAGAACCCATACTAATGATGTCCCATGTTAGGATTGTGACTCGATCGCAAGATTATGGAAGTAAAAGTCCTGTTGATGGTAAAGAAGCAGAATCTTCTCATTCTAACCCATCAACCTCAACGCCCGGTTCTGATCCACTACAGATCGAGAAACCTAATCCAGACTTAGTAATCAAACCGCCCGCCAAGGGTATACTTCGAAAGTTGGCTTTTAATCCACATGCGAGAGCGGCTCAAAACTATAATATTGTTGAAGATTTAGCTATTTCACCTTCAGCAATGTCGGCTTTGGAAGTGCTACAATCATGTCCAGCACAACATAAATTACCTTTGTCGGCTATAGGAGTTGTCGACGTTTAGGACCCGAACCTTATAATTTTCGATCTAGAAAATAGTGCACCGTGCTTACCTCATCAAATGGTTGTCCAGATTCCAGTGATAGTCAAAAACAGACTTGTTCATAGGACTGTGATTGATGAGGGAGCTTCAATGTGTATTATGTCGATACAGTGTTGGAGGTCGCTTGGTTCTCCTTTGCTAAATCAATCCCCGACGATTCTAAAGGCCTTTGATGGCCGTGGGTTTCATCCTTTTGGCATTCTAAAGGATTTACCTATAGGGGTTGAAGGTAAAATCGTTAATCTAGATGTGGAGGTGGTTGATGCCCCTCTAGATTACAACCTTCTCTTGGGTCGTAGTTGGTCTTATGCTATGACAGTTTTCGTTTCATCGATATTTTGGCTTATAAAGTTCCCTCATAATGGAAAGATTGTAATCTTAGACCAGTGGTCTTACTTTTCATCCGACCCAGCCTCTGCTGAAAGCATTCAGCATGTTGGTAAAACGACTATCCCATATAAGGATGTTGGAGTAGGACTAGTTAAAGATGCCGGTTTACTGAGAACTTTTACTTTTCCTCCTATCAACGCATCGTCTTCTACTGGAACCATTCATATGATTTCATCAGACACCATTGTTTATGATGATCCTTGGATCATACCTTCTGAATCTGAGATAGACTCATTTGGTGATCTTACGCCTTTGAGTCCGTATGAAATTGCGTATCAGGCCGTGCAGTCGTTCTCCGACACATCTTCAACCAAAATTGACTTAATGAATGTGGTCCATGAAGAATCACTTTCGACATCAAACTCGGATTCAATAACGTTTTCTGAACTTGTTCAAACTGATGAGCAAATTCGTGAAATCCTATGTGTCGATGAGTTACCATGGGAAGATCTTCATTACAGATCTTCGTTTTTACTCGAGGGAGATCGTTTTGAAAATGATTTTTCATCAATTTTTACGGCTGAATATGTCAAGGAAGCTCAGAATCCAATGAAACATCCTGATTTAGAGTTAAACTTGGGAAATATTTCTCGAACTATTCCCCTTGACATTTCGGTTAAGCCTGGAATTGTTGAAAACATTCATATAGGTGCCTCTTGTACGGAAGATGAAATTCAAACATATAAGGCCCTATTTCAAGAATTCCGCGACGTGTTTGCCTGGTCATATGAGGAAATGCCAGGAATTGACCCCGCAGTTGTTATTCATGAAATCAAAACTTACCCGGATGCTAAACCCGTCCGACAATGTTTGCGTCAGATTCACCCAAGAAAAGCTGCTGCAATTAAAGCAGAAGTTGAAAAATTACTCAAAGCAGGTTTCATTTATCTGATCCCGTTAACGGATTGGGTATCGAATATTGTCCCTGTTAACAAAAAGCAAGGAACAATAAGAATATGTATCAATTATAGGGAGATTAATCGAGCCTATCCAAAGGACAATTACCCAACTCCTTATATCGATCAAATCATCGATGATTGTGTTGGCAGTGAAATTTTCTCCTTCATGGATGGTTTTTCCAGATACAATCAAATCAGTATTCTACCTGCTGATCAACCAAAAATGGTTTTCATTTGTCCATGGGGGACATTTGCTTATTGCAAATTACCTTTTGGGCTCAAGAACGTCGGGGCAACTTTTCAACGGGCCATGTCTTATGCTTTTCATGATATCAAGCACATTGTGCAACCC
>APFE030982836.1:155464-176667 GCA_000404065.3 Pinus taeda
CATTATTTATAAAGCGCATTTAGAGAAAGATAGTGTCTGGTTGGTTTGTTTGTCATTAGGTCTTCATTAGATTCTAGGAAGGTCTGTCTTGTCTGCAAGATCGACTAATTCCGCGTGACAATAATTATCCACTGCCCAAAATGGATCATATACTTCAATGAGTAGTGGGAGCATCTCATATGTCACTACTTGATGGTTATTCTGGATATAACCAAGTTTTTGTCCATGAAGATGACCGAGACAAGACATCGAACTTTTCATTACGCTAAAATTCCTTTCCATTTGAAGAACGCGGGTGCCACATTTCAACATGCAATGGACTTGGATTTCGCAAATGAGAAGGATGTCTTTTTAATTGTGTACCTGGATGATCTGACGGTGTTTTCCAAATCTGATGAAGAACACATGTACCATCTAAAAACTGTCTTTCAAAAGTGCAGAAAATATGGCTTGTCACTGAATCCGAAGAAGAGCTTGTTCGCCATGGAGGAAGGTAAACTACTTGGGAACATTATCTCAAAAGATGGCATTTGTATTGACCCGGCACGTGTACAAGCGATTCAACAAATCGATCTGCCCTAGAATAAGAAAGAGATTCAATCTTTCAATGGTAAAATGAATTTTCTATGCCGCTTTGTACCTAATCTTGTTGAACACCTAAGAGAGATTACAAACATGCTTAAGAAGGACAACCAAGTGAAATGGACGGAGGAGGCTGTAAAATCTTTTAATTTAGTCAAATTGGCTTTTTCTTCAACTCCAGTTCTAGTCAGCCCAGACTACACTCAGGATTTTATATTGTTTTCATTTGCTTTGGAGCATACTATGGTAGCTATGTTATTACAGATAAGAGATGATCACAAAAGACCAATTGCTTTCTTCAGCCGAGCCATAAGAGATGCAGCCTTAAAATACAACATCATTGAGAAGCAAGCCCTTGCACTTGTGAAAGCATTGAAAGATTTTTCGGTATATATTCTGCATTCTCGTCTTTTGGCTTATGTTCTTAACGCTACTGTCAAACATGTTTTAGTGCAGACAGATCCGGAAGGAAGACGAGGCAATTGGATTGCAACTTTGTTGGAATATGATGTGTAAATAAAGCCCACCAAGCTGGTTAAAGGATAGGGATTGGCAAAGTTAATGGCCAAATCAAACTTGCACGCCTTAGACATAAATCTGATCGCTACTATGTCTGATGACAATGAGGAAGGTTCGTCAATTCAGGTATCTAAAATGTTTGCTTTTTCTCTGTGGTATTCAGATATCATATATGTGCTTAAAAATTTGTCACCACCGCCCGGCATGACTAGAAACAAAGCTAGAACTATCAAATTGAAGGCTGCCAAGTTTTGCATTCTAAATTCTACACTTTATTGGAAAGATCCCGGTGGCATTCTGTTGAATTGCTTGGTGGAAAAAGAGGCAAAGAAAGTCATGAAGGATTTCCACAAAGGATACTGTGGTGGTCACCTTTTTTGGAAATCAACAACAAATAAAGTCCTGAGAGCGGGATACTATTGGCCGAAATTGTTTGCTGATGTATATAAGGTGGTCAAGAGCTGTCATAATTGTCAGATTTTCGAAGGAAGGCATAAATTATAGCCTTTGCCACTTAAGTCCATTGAGGTGAGTGCCCCTTTTCAGCAATGGGGATTGGATTTCATTGGTGAAATTCATCCCGCTTCTTCTGGTCAGCATAGATGGATCCTCACAGCGACAGATTATTTCACGAAATGGATCGAAGCAATTCCCACCAGACAAGCTACAGATGCGGTAATTATTTCATTCCTTGAAAATAACATCTTGTCTCGCTTTGGTTGCCCGAATAAATTAATCACTAATATCATAGTAGCTTTCAAATCAAAAAGGATGGTAGAGTTTTTCCATAAATATCAAATCATTTTGGGTCACTCAATTGCCTATCATCCGCAAGGCAATGGACTGGTGGAGTCTTCGAATAAATCATTGGTCAACATCATCAAAAAGTTGTTGGAAATAAGCAAGAAGAGTTGGCATAAGAGGTTGGTCAATGCACTTTGGGAAAATCGGGTCAGTCAGAAGAAATCCGTTGGTACGTCCCCTTTTGAGCTTGTTTATGGAGTTGATACAGTGTTTCCTACCTCCCTCATAGCCCCGATAGTCAAACTTCTTCAGGAGGTCGGCAGTGAAGATGATCCTATGCAGAGAAGGTTGAATCAAATGGTCCACTTGTAGCAGACCAGAGAAGAAGTTTTCCAAAACACGTCCAAGTTGCAGGAGAAGATTAAGAAAATTTATGACAGAAAAGAAAAGGCAGACAAAGTTGGATGATGTGGTGCTGAAGTGGGATGCAAGGAATGAGGAAAAGGGTAAGCATGGTAAGTTCGAGAATCTCTGGAAAGGTCCCTTCAATATTGCAGCATATCAGGGTTAGAATGCCTTTCTTTTGAAGGAAATGAACGGGGAAGATTGTCCAGGAGGGCTAATCAATGGTCAACTGCTCAAGCAGTACCATTTCTGAGTTGTTGACGCTCCTTCCACTGTCATTGTAAATACCATTTTATTTCAGTTTGGTTAGAGTTTGTCAAGTTATTCTTCAAATTTCAATATCAAATTTGAGTCAGTTTTTTGGTCATTTTGGTTTCATAAATGAGTCAGATTCTTGTGTTGTTTGTCGAAATAATGACTCCATAGCCCAATGGACGAAGGCACTATCTAGCTCTTTCAGAGATCTGTTGTTCTTGGCACCTCCAAGGAGCTACCATTCCCCATTGGAGCCAATGTTAGAGTCGGTTTTGTCAGTCCTCCGTCAGAGATCAAAACTCTTTTTGCATTTCATTTTTAGGTGTCTCGCTCCATCCACTCAGCTGCATTTCGCTAGGGGCATGCCATAATCTGACGGGAGGGTCTTGTCAGTTCATTCCCCTCATGTCTTGTACCTGTTGGCTTAGGTCTTTTCATAAAAGTTATTAAAATCCATGACAGTCAATGTTTGATCTTTTAATGGAGAAGAGTCATTTTCAGTCATTAGGTCTAGGGATTAGTCAATTTGGTCTTCAACCATGTCCAATAAAGCCATGCAGGCCAGAGGGAGGCCCTTAAAAAGTTGTGATTTAAATATTTTCATCTTCATGTTGACAAATTACGACTGTTCTTCAAAACTCTATTTTGAAGAAAAGTCAAACAGTGTGTCATTTGTGATAATTTTCAAAAAAGTTTCCAGTTGATCTCTTCAAGCGCAGTCATGGTTTCCTTGGCCAAATGCCATGTCAGCAACCCCTACAAAAAGTGCCAAAAATTTCATCATTTTAGCTAAAAATCCAAAAGGGAAAAGTGAAATACAGAGTTGAATTAAATTAGGGAAAAAGTGCCAAAACAAAACATTACCAAAGTGGGTTTTGAAGAAACAAAAATTAAAACCATGACTCCAATGTCTTTATATAGAGTTTTCATAAGAAATCAATGTCATTTTGCACACCAAGGTTAGAGAGAAAGCATTTCAAAGTGATTGTGAGAGCTAGCGCGTGTTTTGGGTGAGGTTGGAGGTGTTTTGACAGGCGCAGCGCACTGGGCGCAACCGCACGGTGTTAAAACATCACGGGCGCGACGCACACAAACGGCATGACGCACTGGGTATGTTGTGCGGTGCACACCCATAAAGGCCTGATTTTGCTCCAAATTGCAACAAATCATCTTTGAATCCCTTGAAATTTCTAGGTAGGGTCGACATCTCGGTTGCTCATCCATTTTTTTGAATATGATGATGGTTTATGGTCATTTATAGTTGCAATAAAAACTCTTAAACCCTACCACTTGAAAGTCATCAAAACCATTTCTTTTAGGGTTGCAAATTTGTTGTGTTGATGCCAAGGTTCCTCCTCCGTCTCATCTTTCCCTTCTTTTCGTCATTCCCTTCCCCCTATTCTATTTTTCTCATTTTTCCCTACCCTAAAATGTTACTAAACTCCTATTCCCTATCCCCTCCACTCATTTGTCAAATGTAAAACCCCAAAATCCTACCTTATAAAATCCCAAACCCTCCTACATGTCCCTAAATAAAATTTCTCCCCATAATCCCTAATCCCTTCATATTATTCCCCTTCCTAACAGTCCCTTTTGCATTGTTCCCCTTGGTGGCAGAATTCATAACAACACAGAGTTTCATACATCATTAAAGGGCAGTCCAAGCACAGTCCATATACAGCAGCATCTTTTCTTCAAGGAATTTGGTACAGCAGTCATGGCATCTGAGTATTCATCGGAGTATGAAATGGAAACCCAAAGTGACTCCTCCTCGGAAGAACAAGCTCCCCGGAGACCTCATAAAAGCGGCAGAAATGTTAGGGAAGAATCAACCACCCTTACAGAATTGCAGGCCTGCCCTCTTGCTATGTCATGTTTCCAGCATCTGTCATGTTTTGAGTTTTGTCAGAAGGTGGCTAGTGTTCGATTTCATCATGAGTTGGCTCGTCTTTTTGTGCTTCACTTACATGGAGATCATGCTATCTTAGCCGGTGTCACCTTCACACTTACACCTGAATCTGTCTCATTAGCAACTGGCATACTGAATGTTGGAGAACCATGGCACAAGAAATAGAAGGTTGATCGGCAACATTATGAGCCATACATTAAGGTCAGTTTCTTGAGGCAGCGCAAAAGAGTCTTTCCATTCCGATATATGAAAGATGAATATGCTCCACTAATGAAGTTAATCATGAAATATTTCAGCTATGAGGGGAGGTTCTCTCGTTTATACGCTTATCACATCAGGTTGCTCATGCATTTTACCAGGGTATGGATGATGAACATACCATATTTCATTTGCAGGAACATATAGAGGATGAACACCTTCATGCAGCACAAAACCCCTCAGCAGCAACTTAACAATGTTTATCATTTTGCTCTTATTAAGATTTTGGTGGTTCATCAGCTGGGATTACAGGGCATTACTTGGGATGATTTCATCTCCCGTGACCTATTCAACACTTCACAGGTATTATCAGAGGTTGAACATGAGATAGGTGGTCCTTCTCATCAATATGAGCGCCATGAGACCGCGACTATGCCGATATTCATCACATATCAGAGAGGCGGTAGAAATTTGTTCGCAACAACAAAGCGAGTGTTATCTCCCCACTGGGTGGAAGGGGCCTCACTTCTGACATCGGCAACACAGGTACAGGATAGGGGCAAGGAGCCTATGCATGATGAGGGGCCATCATGTGAATGAGAGGCCGACTTCATTCTCATTCATGATGATGACACAGATGTGGAGAGTGCCAAACTTAGAAGGACCATCCAAGAGCAACAAACAAAGATCCAAGCATTGTCTCTCAATTTGGAGAGGGCTAAGTGGATTATCAGGTACTTGGAGCAGAGGAATAAACAGCTCGAAGACTAGCAGGAGATCATGGAGCTGCAAAACATCTGCGAGAATTGTCGATCTGCCCAACAGAGGAGGATTGAGCTCACTCCATCAGAGCAAGAGATTAATAGTGACCGAGAGTCTTGGCTCGAGCGGATCAACATCTACCTTGAGAGGCTGCTAGAGAAGTCCGACAAGGACAAAATATTATTGAGGCATATGGTTTATCACTACAGGGCACCTAACATGAGTTCAAAGGCTCGGATAAGGAATTTGAAGGCAAAATTGAGGAGAGCGACAAAAAGGCAAAAGAGGCAAAAAGAGAAAGATCGGCTCCGAATCTTGGCTGAAGCCTCTTTGGCCCAGCATGGCACTTCATAAAGAAGCTCCAGCCCAAATTTCAAAAAATTTGGGGCATTTTTGGTCATTTGACAAATTTTTGTGCACAAACAGGGTTTTTCTCCTTATGCGTCGCGCCACTGGCGCACGCTTATGCTAGGGAGCTCTAAATGGAAAAACATTTACATTTTTGGATTCGTCATGAAAAATAATGACATTTGGTGCATGGCCAAGAATTTTGGGCAAGTTTTGAGTCCTCCGGAGGTCAAAAACACTCAAAAAATGACCTCTCTGCCCCTATTTTGACACAGAGGAAGCAGTCTTGGGAGATTGAAGTTTTGGAGGGGAAAATGAGCACCAAATTCAGAAATTCCACTTGGGTTGGAAAGTAGACAGGAAAGGCTTTCTAACAAGCACACTTGGGCACAATTTGAACTCTAGAAAGTACCTCAAAATTTCCTTCAAAGTGGTGTGGCGCATATAGTTTTGGGCGCGACGCACAGAGACCCAAAGGCCAAAATCACTTCTGCTCCGCGACATTTCGATACGCAACTTTCTCCAAGTGGTCCCACTCATTTAAACTAAATTTGTCTCAGCACCTAAGGTAATTTTAAAAATTATTTTCACTAAAGGTTGGCTTCTATCCAAGTGGCAAAGGAAGGCGAGCAGTCACTCAAGCCGTTTGTCATTTTTGTAACGCTACACCTGTCACTAATGGTTGGCTTTCCATTTCTAGTTTGTAATGATTTGAAAAACTCCCCAACTCTGGGTCGTTCCATTTCCCAATGGCATAATCTATTTATTGTATGTAAAACCATTTGCAAAGGGTTGGTTGTAATTTTTGGGAGAGTGTGGGAGAGAAACTCAGTTCTTCATTGTATATTTTGACAGAGAATTAATGAAAGGCAGCGGCTTTGGTTCATGAGATTCATGTGGTGTGAGTGTAGCAAATGTGTTCTCTTTCTATTTCATATGTATTTCGTTATGTTCCACAGTTCATTCATATTCATTTCCAGTGAAATTTTCTAAGTAAGATAAGGTAGAATTCATGTTTATTGCTCTGCCTGTGGGAAATTTTCACGTTCTGTGTTCTTCTTCTGTTGAAAAGGATTCATGTGTTTATTCCCTTTTCACCCTCCTAAACAATCTTTCCATTTCGCATTATTTCAAATTTAATTACTAGACTTTCCACCTGTCTTGCCTCATGAAGTAATCTGTGCCTTTGTGTTAAATTCTCTGCTCATGCTGTTCGTTGGTCCCATACATCCCAAAAACTCAGTCATTTGTCAAAATTTGCTTCTTGTTTCCATATTTGTTTACCTAGCCTAAAATCAATATTCATTGTACATCATCTCAGATCATATTATGTATTTATTCACTGAGCATGACACGGAGAGAGCCCTCTCCTATTCTGGTAGGGCTAGCTACCAGACTGAGCATGGTTTGTGGTTACCCTGAACTTTGCCTTCCTTCAGCCTAAGGCAGATTTAGGTGCTAGCAATCCCCACATAGACTTCATGTTTGAATTTCCTTAACTAATTAACTTAAGATGAATTAGTTAATTATTTTACAAATAGCTGCTAAGATCAAATTCGAATTTTACTTCTCTATTTTAGTTTAGGGACTTACTAAAATAGGAAGGTATCTCGAAATGCTATTTATAGTAGTACTAAATTTAGCACTTCTATATTTATCATTTCTTGTTGCTATTTTCAACACTCCCTCTCAACAAGAAATGGATTATCAGTAACCCTAGTCCTGTCTCTGTAGAACTCGAACTTGCATTCTGACAATGCCTTAGTCAAAATATTTGCATCCTATTCCTCGGTCGAAACATGATCCTCTTAACCACATAGTATCGAAGATGGTGATACCGGATATCAATGTGCTTGGACCTATCATGAAAAATTGGATTCTTAGAGAGTTTGATACAACGCTGGTTATCGCAGTAGATCACTATAGGATCCATCCTCTAACCAAATAATCTCACTAGAACCTTCCGCATCCAAATGGACTCACATGCAGCCTGAGTAGCAACCATGTATTCAGCCTCTACTGAGATAAGTGCAACTGATCTCTGTTTCCTGCTGTAACAGGAAACTACAGCTGAACCAAGGTTGAAGATTCCTCCCAAAGTGCTCTTCCGGTCTAATGGACTCCCTGCCCAATCCGCATCTATGAAGCCCTGAAGCTTCACTCCCTCTATCTGTCTGTACCACAATCTGAAATGAGATGTGCCTCTGAGGTATCTCAGCACATGCTTCGCTGTCTTCCAAAATAGCTTGGTAGGTTGAACCATAGCTTGACTCAGCTAGTTCGTCGCAAAGCATAAGTTGGGTTGTGTGTTCACCAAATACATAAGTGAACCCACCAGCTGCCGATAAACAGTAGCAGCTACTACCTCACCTGAAGTAGCATCCTCCTTCTTCTAGTTCCCAGCTATAGGAGTCTGCATGGGCTTGCACTTCTCCATGTGAAACTTCCTGAGTATCTCATTGGCATACTTGCCTTGAGACACAAATACTTCACCATCTTTCTGCCACACCTCCAGGCCTAGAAAGTAGCGCATAAGGCCCATGTCCTTCATCTCAAACTCTCTTGCAAGGTCCTCCTTCCAAGACTGTATCAGCTGATCATCACCTATCAAAATTAGATCATCGACATAAAGAAAAATGATCAATGGCTTACCTTCTACCATGATGTGGTAAAGGTTCGCATTTGCTTCACTCTTAATGAAGCCCAACCTAGTGAAATAATTGTTGATCCAGGTGTACCAAGCACAGGGTGTTTGCTTTAGCCCATACAAAGCCCTCTTGAGTCAGCACACATGTGACTCACGATCGAAGGTCTCAAAACCCTCTGGCTGCTCAATGTACACCTCCTCCTCAATCTTCCCATTGAGGAATGTTGTCTTCACATCCATCTAGTGGATCTTCCACCCCATCTGAGCTGATAGTGCCAATATCGATCCAATCGATGAGTACCTTGCTACGGGAGCAAAAATTTCATCGTAGTCGATCCCCTCAATGTGTGAGAAACCTCGGGCAACAAACCCTGCCTTATGTTTCTCAACACTGCCATCAACAGCCTACTTTACCTTATAAAGCCATCTGGAACTCACCACTTTCTTACCCTGAGGTCTTGGGACAACATCCTACACATTGTTTCGAATGATAGAGTCATACCCCTCTACCATTGTATCAACCTAGACTGTTTGGTGCACTACCTCCTCAAATGAAGAAGGTTCGATATCTACACACTCCCTAACCAGCGCCATGTACCCAGTGTACCTCTCGAGTGACCTCCTCTGTCTGCGCTGAGAAGATGGTTGTCCCACATTCTCCCGCACATCCATCATCAACTTGTCAGCTTCCTATTGTGGCCACCAACAACCCCCCTCCTTCTTTAGTATTAGTAATAACATAAAACAAGTGGGGACCCTTAGTAAAAAAATCAATTTTTTTTTTGGTATTATACTCAAAAATATATCGCATCGCGAGAAGAGAGTAGAACATTTTTATGAGCACAATAAAAACTGTGAAAAAGCAACGTGAAATTCATCGCATCACATACATTAAGAAGTGCCCATAAATGAAGATCTTAAGAAATCTCTGATGGCCGATATGCAACATCGGATGTTGCAACATTGCATAAATAGCACACAATGATTTAACACAATCTGCGATCTTGCGATAAATGTGATGCTGCGATGCTACAGTATTCGATCTGTGATTTGTGATCTGCGATATCACAATCTTGACAAAATGCGATAACGCGATAACATAATGTAAGTTGCAGAAATCGCCCATCGTAAATTTTCCTTGGCTCAACATTCAAGAAAATCTGTCAGTAAACCAAACAATTGGATGTGCACCTTAAAAAAAAAAAAACTTAATGAATGTACGCCAAAGTGTTAATGAAGGACAGTTTTGTGTTTGTCGAAGAGTCAATTCACAATGGGTGGCATTATTTTATACATTCGTAGAGCTTAGAGCTTTCACGTCAATATGTATTTTCATTACTCTTTTCCTTTGCGTGAACTGTAGGAATGAAAAAGAGGAAACATCTAAAGAAAAAGGGAAAGCGTCAACGCTCAGAGACAGAGAAGAGATGCCCTCATAAACGGATACCGCATGCAACGGAACCGCGGATTCCAGAGTATTTCTGAATAGATGCTGACATCAGTAGCCGACTCAACACTCAGGGTCAAAAGCTCACAAAGGCAGCATGTTTACAAAAAATCCTGAAGCTTATACCCGGTAAAGGAAAAGGCGCTAAAGGCGAAAAAATGCACTAGAAAGTCCCGGATCAAAGAACGGAGGCAGTTTTCGATGCAAGGTCCCTAACTTGCTTAGTCATTCGCAAGTCCAGAAATCAAGATAGCAAAAACAGAAGGCAACCAGCCGACTCTTCCCAGGAAAATGTTGAATGCTTGCAACATTAAGGAGCAAAAGAAAAAATAGTTAGGAATTAGATTCGAATTTTTAGAAATAAGTTTGCTTAGAAAAATGGTGGTCATTTAAAAACCGTATCCTAAATTTATGTAATTAAGTTATTTAGTTAGCAGTATTTAAACCCTTCTCATGCATTTAGAGAAGGGTCCAGGAATTTGTCAAAAACGTATCCTCAGAACATGCACTTTTGCACCCTCAGAGGAGGTTTTGATGAATGAAAGGATCAAGATTTATTGATGTTTGCATTTGATATCTGCTACTAATGTTGCACTTCTGTACTCCTAGTAGATATTAGAACAAGGAGAGATAAATCATTGTTTCTTGAAGCTTATGAGTAGGACCATTCATAAATGGTACTTTTATCTCTTGACCATTTCTGCTTATATTCTTAAAGCAATATACAATTTTTAGTTGCTTATATGTTATTACATGAATGTTTGTGTTACCATTTGGCACTTTTGTATGGTGGAGCCATTTATTTATGTTTAATGTGTGAATAACTTATTATGCGATATGTTGTTCACCACTGTTTTGCCTAACTTTTTATGCAAAGTGGCTCATCTTAATTGATTTCCATTCTTATAATTGTTGAATGATCTTTACCAGTTATTATATGAAATCTCTTTAGATCGCATAATAGAAGAATTACATCCCAGGTTACCATAGATTAGATGTGTTGTTTTCATTAGATTACAATAGCATAGAGTTAGATTAAAGTAGTTTAGATAGGAACTTTTAGATCTGCAACATCCGATCCTGCACAAACACACACACCCTTAGATTGGGAAACTGGTCCCATTATCCCCAGTTGGACCCGTTATACCAAACGGATAAGGAGCTGTCAACCAAGGTCCAGACCGGGCAGTTATCCCCCTTGTTTTCGACCCAATTTTCGGGGCTTCAACATATTTGGCGCTAGAAGGAGGGCTTGAACTATGAATGGCACCTAAGTCAAAATCTAAATACCATTCTGAGAGTAAATTGTCCTCATCATCTCCCCCGACTTCCCAAGTACATTTGAATCCAGAGTCAGAAGTCGCTCGAGTATCAACCACTGCTACACACCCTAATATTTCAGACCAATCTACCATTGAACCTCCTGAAGTTGAATCTCTGATTCACAAACTTCAGGGATTTTTCGTTTCTCCTCAGAGGTCTGATAAATCTCAAAGCAGTGTGACTTCACAGTAAAATATTGCTCAACCCCTAACCAGGTTAAAGAGTGAAAAATTTGGCATTCAGCCAACTGAGTTGCCTCTTCCCACCAGGAAAAGAGCGAGGAAATTACCGCAAGAGTCTGACAGTGAGACTCTTTCGTCCACATCATCCATTTCAACTACCCCACCGCAAAGTCAACCACCCACACCTCCATTCCAAACCATCATCCATCCGTCTACAGGAACTCCCGCAACCCCTCTTCAATCATCTACGATCATAGTATCCTTATCTTCCCAGCCACAGGGATCATCTTCTGCACTTTCCTTTACTAGCAGCTCAACGATGGCCCAATCTCCATGGAACAACCCTGGAGCAGCTTTAATGCCTGCCCCCTTGAGTCCAATACCGGCACATCCTGAGAAATGGCTGCCCAAATTCAATCCAGAAGCAGGCATGCTAGCGGAAGAACACATAAACAATTTCATGCTTTCTATCAATCTCAACGGAGTTACCAATGAAGACTTTGTTGTTCGGATTTTTCCCTATACACTGTAAGGGACAGCCGGGTCATGATAGTTTTCACTACCCTCTGGGTCTATCACAAGTTGGGATATCTTCCATAATCAATTCCTTACCAAGTTCGATGATGACAGATCAACGGAAACGTTAATCAATGACCTATCCAATCTTAAAGCCGAAGCTAAAAAGCCTATCAAAGATTTCAATTTACAGTTCAATAAAATTCTCAACAAAATTCCCACTGCTTCCCAACCCAGAGAAGAAGTACGATGTGAATGGTATATTACTGCTTTACCATCAAACACAGTAATCTTCGTGGATAGAGAAAATAAAACAACCTTAGTTGAAAACATGACAGAGGCGATAACAGTAGAGAAATGCGTAATAGCCCTGGAAAAGAGATCTGCGATAGAGGAACGCAAATCTAAAAAAGTCACCTTCAAAGAAGGATCCAAAAAGAAACAAGCAAAAGACCCTTTCGATTTGGAAGGATTGCAGAAAGTTTTGAAGACCATGTCTAATGAGATGGTTGACATAAAAAAACAAGTAGTAGAAGCTTCTTCAAAAAAGCCCTACAGAGCTTTTAAAAGAGGTCCTTCAACGGATGCAAAACCACCCAATGCCATTTCAAATGCTGAATCCAAGGAAGAGGAAGAAGAAGAAAGTGCCACTGAAGGGCAGACTGATGACGAAGAAGTTGTGGAATTACAAGGACTGTGGGATTTCATCCTCCCACAAGAAGAAGATCAAGAAGTATTTACAATTAGCACATGAAGCAAAAATCAGCTTGATCCTCCCCAAACTACCTCTAAGCAGAAGAGCACAAGTCCTGCAACAAAATATAAAGTCGCAACAAAGAAAACAACCACTAAAGCAACCCAATCTAGCCCAGTCCAAGCAGATCAAACAACTCCATCAAAAACTCTGATAGTGTCGGATGAAATGGAGTACAATATCATTGATGACATGAAAAAGACTAGGGCTAATATTACCCTTTACGAATTGAGCAAATTGAAACATCAATAGAAGATAATGGTGAAAGAAATACATGTCGTTCCTATTTCATCTTTGCCTACCACTGTACTCTCTCAAGCTTCCCACAACATGGGAGGACCTCCAACTAGCGCGGTCAATAAGATTGATCCAAACGACATCGCCTTAATTGGAGGAAGATCAAGATCTCACACTCCCCATTTCTTCTCACTTATGAAATCTTCAAAAAAAATGTGCACAATTGTTTAGTAGATTCTGGTGCTTCATCGAATATTTTACCCAGATCAATATGTGCGAAGTTAAATGTTCAACCACAAAAATCCGCAGTGCGCATAGTTCAACTTGATCGATCTCAAGTTGAAGTGATTGGTGAACTTAATCAAGTAACCATAAGATTGTCATCCAACCCGAATATATGTCAGGTGATTGACATTCTAGTGGCTGATATCCCAGAATTCTATGGCCTAATTCTTAGCAGAGATTGGTCCGAAAAACTCCATGGATACTTCGCAACCGACTGGTCGAACATGTGGTTACCCTAAAATGGTAAACCAAATCAAATAAAGGTTGAACGAGAGTTACACCAGAAGTACATAGTAACGGAATTAGAGGGAGAAAATGAAACAGTAGCGTATAACAGCAGTATCATAGGCAATTACTCAGTAGATTCTTTTCTCGGCAATTTCAATGCTCACACATCACCCTACTTGGAAAATTCAGTTTTGTCCCAAGTCAAAAAATTTTCCCAAACTGATAGTTCAAAGTGTGTTAATTTTTTAGATAAACCTGTGAATACATCTTTGTTTTGGAAATTATATTTTGATGGCTCTAAATCTAAGAAGGAGCAGGAGCAGGATGCATTCTGATTAGTCCAGAAGGAAATAAGACCATGCTTATGTGCAGACTCGAATTCGATTGCACAAACAATACAGTAGAATATGAGGCCTTGGTGCAAGGCTTGTACAAAGCAATCGGGTTGAACGTCAAGTATCTTCAAGTCTTCGGAGACTCTAAGATTGTCGTCAAACAGGTACGTAACACTATACATTGCTTATCAGGTCATTTAAAACACTATCAATCTTTAGTACAAGATCTGACTGAGCATTTCATAGCATTTAATATTTCTTCAATCCCGAGACTCCAAAACGCAAGCGTAGACCTTTTGGCTAATGTAGCCTCTAAGCTCATTCCCTCTGAAGATTTTAGTCCAGATAGATTCTCAATAGAATTAATCTTTAGACTGTCCATCCCTGACAACATTACAAATTGGAGAGTATTCAATGATGATCCTGATATTGTAAATTTCCTCACTTCTGAAGGATCCTACTCCAATCAAATAATTGACGAGGACCATCACGATCGAAAAATACAACAAAATAGCACTGATAATGCTATACCTAAATCAGTGGTTAAGTTAGAAGAATTATACGATTTGAAGAATTGGTTTAAAAGGTCTACGAATTCAAAGCTCTACAGTCCAACCCTGAACTACGAATTAGTAAACCTAGGAACCGATGATAAACCACAAAACGTTAACCTAGGCCTCGGCCTAGCCCCTAAAGAAAAAATAGCGTATATTCGTCTTTTGAGACAATATAAAAATGATTTTGCCTGGAATTATGATGAACTGAAGACATACAAAACTTCTATCATTCAGCATACTATTCCTATGATCAATAACAAAAAACCTGTCCAATAGAAACTGAGAAAGATCCACCCCAATTTAGAAAATCAGATAAAAATTGAGCTAAATAAGTTATTAAAAGCCAGAATAATTTTCCCCGTTAGACATTCCAAATGGGTCTCCAATATGGTACGCGTTAGAAAGAAAAATGGAGATATTAGAATTTGTATCGATTTTCGAAATCTTAACAAAGCCTGTCAAAAAGAAAATTTTCCTCTTCCACCTATGGAACAAATACTACAGGCAGTAGCAGGCTCAGAACTGATGACTTTCTTGGATGGATTTTTAGGATATAATCAAGTGCTGGTACATCCCAATGATCAGTTGAAAACCACATTTAGAACTAAATGGGGCACATACACATATCGGAAGATGCCATTTGGTTTGATTAATGCTGGCGCTACTTTTCAGAGAGCCATGGACATCGCATTTAAAGGTTTAGTCAATAAGTTTGTAGTAATTTATTTGGATGATATAACAGTGTACTCCAAGAAGCAAAGCGACCATCTCAAAGACTTAAAACAAATCTTTCAACGATGTTTAAGGTATGGAATTTCACTTAACCCAAAGAAATCTTTTTTCGCATTAGGTGAAGGAAAACTTCTAGGATTCATAGTGTCAAAATTCGGTATTCACATTGATCCTGACAGAATCAAAGAAATTTCTGAAATATCCCTACCTCATAATAAAAACGCCATGCAATATTTCCTTGGTCAAATCAATTTTGTAAAGAGATTTGTCCCATATTTTTCACGAATTGTGTCTCCTTTGCAAAACATGATTAAAAAGAATTCAAATTTTAAATGGGCTCAAGATGAACATGAAGAATTCAACCTGATCAAACAAGCTATTATTAATGCTCCATCTTTAGCAACCCCGAATTTTTCAGAATCTTTTATTTTATACACATTTGCCTCAGAGAAATCATATGCCGCGATTCTAACTCAAGAAAATTAAGAAAAAGCGGAAGCCCCAATTGCGTTTTTTAGCTCAAATTTACAAGGTGATGAACTCAATTATCCAGACGTGGAGAAACAAGCCTATGCTGTTTTCAAAGCAATCAAATATTTTAGACCTTTTTTTACTTAAAACCCGTACTAAGATCATAGTCCCGTTTCCAGCAGTAAGAAATCTTCTAGTACAGAAGGATGTGGGTGAGAAAAGGGCCAATTCGATCACTGCTTTACAGGAATACGACCTTGAAATCAAATCAGAAAACATTGTAAGAGGTCAAGGCTTCTGCAAAATGTTGGCTGGAGCATCACAAATTTCTGAAAACTCATCTGAAGAGGTACAAATGTGTGAGGTAAGCCTAAACGATGCAGAATCATTGTATGCTGACATCATTTATTTTCTTAAGAACGGGCATGCTCCATCACACCTCGATCACACTAAGAAAAGAGCTCTGAGGTTGAAAGCTAAACAATATCAACGCATAAATGATATTCTTTTTAGAAGGAATTATGATTCTCTTCTTCTTAGATGTCTTGAAAAAACTGAAGCTGAAAAAGTTTTGCAGGAACTCCACGACGGACCAGTAGGCGGACACTATGTTGGAGACGCTACTCCACATAAAATCTTACGTGTAGGATATTACTGGCCTACGCTGTTCAAAGACTCACACAGTTACGTGAGGAAATGTCAAGTCTTCCAAACTACTGCTGGAAGACAAAAGAAACCGTCCTTGCCACTACAGCCGGTAAACATCGAACAACCGTTCACTCAGTGGGGCTTGGACATAATAGGTGAGATCGTTCCTCACTCTTCTAAGTAGAATAGATACATCCTCACGGCAACAAATTATTTTACTAAATGGGTAGAAGCAGTTCCTCTCAAGACAGCCATTTCTAAAAATATTATTGAATTCATAGATAAATTTATAATCACTAGGTTTGGATTGCCATCGGTTTTAATGTTTTATAATGCATCATACTTTTTTGGAAATGCAATGACTGAATTTGCACTTAAAAGAGGGTTCAAACTAAAATATTCGGCCAATTACTATCTGCAAGGTAATGGGTTAGCTGAGTCAACAAATAAAAACCTAATCAGGATTATTAAAAGAACAATTGACCAGAACCAAAAGAATTGGCATAAAGCTTTGGTAAATGCTTTATGAGCAGATAGAATAATGAAAAAAGCTTCAATTGGCACTTCTCCCTTTAATTTAGTTTATGGGAAAGAAGTGGTTCTTCTAACTCTCTTAGTCATTCCCTCCTTGTCTTTAATACAATACATTGATGAAGTACCTACTTTCTCCATACAACTAAGACAAATGGAAATAATTAAATTAGAAGAACAACGAGAAAAAGCTAAGAAAACCCATGCTCATCATGAAGCGCTAATAAAATCCTCTTTTGATTCAAGCATAATGACCAGAAAAAAAATTTCAAATGGGAGATTTAGTTTTAAAATGGGATAAGGCACATGAAGAAAAAGGCAAACATACGAAATTTCAAAAGATGTGGCTTGGTCCTTTTAAGATTGTTGAAGTCATAGGTCCATCAACGTTTGTCTTACAGGATTTAGCAGGTAGAAGGGATCATTTTCCTGTTAATGGACAAATCCTTAAAATATATTTTCCATAGAAGATCATTCTTCTATTTTTGTAGAATAGTTTTTCTTTTTCTTTTTTTTTATATAAATAAAAACAGTTGTAAATGGTTACTATAGGTATTCACGGAAAAGACACCAATTCTCTTTAAGATTTTTGAGCTTTCCGCTTGTATAAATGGCAAAATTTCTTTTTAGAATCTGATCTTTATTATTGACAGATACAGTTAAAAACTTTAGCCTAGATATGATGCTAGTTTCAACTTCAAAAAATTTTGAGGAAAGCAACCTTTATCAAAGAAATTGTTTTATATCAGCACAATGAAAGGTATCAATAAAAAAATAAAGATTCTCTGTAAAAACAGTTGTTTTCAAACTCTATTATTGTCGTCCAGAGCTTTCTTAAGGAAAACAATGACTTCCTCCCTGCTAGAGAAAATCGTAGCATTCAGAGGAACAATCCATGAATACACTTTATCTTAAAGAATAAGAGGTCTCATCACGAGCCAGCTTATCATGATCACAGATATTATACTTGCTGACTTGGCCAATACTATCCATCAAAACAGGGCAATGACTCAAGATTGTTGAAATCAAAAGACAAGGGGTCTCATCACGAGCCATCTTGTTAAGCAAGAGTGTAAATCAAGTGAATGACTGTGTCATAATTTGGCTACCAAACCAAGACATTGTTCTTTAAGGATAAAAAATAAAATCAAAGAAAAAGTGTCAATGTGGGTTTTTCTTTGAAAGTTGTAGATCACCTTAACCAGGATAAAGGATAATTGTTGGGTAACATGTAACCTTGTCGAGGCTATGGATGCCTACTGGCAGCAGAGGCTCTACCTACGACAAAAAAGCATATTTTAAAAACTAGCACACAGAGAAAACTTTATTTTATTTTTACAAGACTAAGTAATGGTTGATGTAAATACAAGGACAAGCCTGAGGAAGCAAACAAATTAGAACAAAAAGAGGTTGAAACAAAATGTCATTGATAGGATAAGGCGTAATGTACTCCATCTGTTCATAACAAAATTTAGATTTATGAAAATGTTTCTGTTTTGGAAGTTAAGATTCAATAAGAAAAGCAAAGATAATTGGTTCTTCCAAGTGAATCACCATTGTTGTGGCCACCAACAACCCCCCTCCTTCTTTAGTATTATTAATAACATAAAACAAGTGGGGACCCCTAGTAAAAAATTCAAATTTTTTTTTGTATTATACTCCTTAAAAATATATCGCTCCATGAGAAGAGAGTAGAACATTTCTTTATGAGCACAATAAAAACTGCGAAAAAGCGACGCAAAATTCATCACATCACATACATTAAGAAGCCCCCATAAATGAAGATCTTAAGAAATCTCTGATGGCCGATATGCAACATCGCATGTCGCAACATCGCATAAATAGCACACAATGATTTAACACAATCTGCGATCTTGCGATAAACGCGATGCTACAACATGCGATCTACGATATCACAATCTTGACAAAATGCGATAACGCGATAACATAATGTAAGTTGTAGAAATCACCCATCGTAAATTTTCCTCGACTCAACATTCAAGAAAAGTTGTCAGTAAACCAAAAAATTGGATGCGCACCTTAAAAAAAAAAAAAAAATAATGAATGTACGCCAAAGTGTTAATGAAGGACAGTTATGTGTTTGTCGAAGAGTCAGTTCACAATGGGTGGCATTATTTTATACATTTGTAGAGCTTAGAGCTTTCGCATCAATATTTATTGTCATTACTCTTTTTCTTTGCGTGAACTGCAGGAATGAAAAACAGGAAACATCTAAAGAAAAAGGGAAAGCATCAACGCTCAGAGACAGAGAAGAGATGCCCTCATAAACGGATACCGCATGCAACGGAACCGCGGATTCCAGAGTATTTCTGAATAGATGCTGACATCAGTAGCTGACTCAACACTCAGGGTCAAAAGCTCACAAAGGCAGCATGTTTACAAAACATCGCATGTTGCAACATTGCATAAATAGCACACAATGATTTAACACAATCTGCGATCTTGCGATAAATGTGATGCTGCGATGCTACAATATTCGATCTGCGATTTGCGATTTGCGATCTGCGATATCACAATCTTGACAAAATGCGATAACGCGATAACATAATGTAAGTTGCAGAAATCGCCCATCGTAAATTTTCCTTGGCTCAACATTCAAGAAAAGCTGTCAGTAAACCAAAAAATTGGATGTGCACCTTAAAAAAAAAAAAAAATTTAATGAATGTACGCCAAAGTGTTAATGAAGGACAGTTTTGTGTTTGTCGAAGAGTCAGTTCACAATGGGTGGCATTATTTTATACATTCGTAGAGCTTAGAGCTTTCACGTCAATATGTATTTTCATTACTCTTTTCCTTTGCGTGAACTGTAGGAATGAAAAACAGGAAACATCTAAAGAAAAAGGGAAAGCGTCAACGCTCAGAGACAGAGAAGAGATGCCCTCATAAACGGATACCGCATGCAACGGAACCACGGATTCCAGAGTATTTCTGAATAGATGCTGACATCAGTAGCGGACTCAACACTCAGGGTCAAAAGCTCACAAACGCAGCATGTTTACAAAACATCGCATGTTGCAACATTGCATAAATAGCACACAATGATTTAACACAATCTGCGATCTTGCGATAAATGTGATGCTACGATGCTACAATATTCGATCTGCGATTTGTGATTTGCGATCTGCGATATCACAATCTTGACAAAATGCGATAACGCGATAACATAATGTAAGTTGCAGAAATCGCCCATCGTAAATTTTCCTTGGCTCAACATTCAAGAAAAGCTGTCAGTAAACCAAAAAATTGGATGTGCACCTTAAAAAAAAAAAAAAAATAATGAATGTATGCCAAAGTGTTAATGAAGGACAGTTTTGTGTTTGTCGAAGAGTCAGTTCACAATGGGTGGCATTATTTTATACATTCGTAGAGCTTAGAGCTTTCACGTCAATATGTATTTTCATTACTCTTTTCCTTTGCGTGAACTGTAGAAATGAAAAACAGGAAACATCTAAAGAAAAATGGAAAGCGTCAACGCTCAAAGATAGAGAAGAGATGCCCTCATAAACGGATACCGCATGCAACGGAACCGCGGATTCCAGAGTATTTCTGAATAGATGCTGACATCAGTAGCTGACTCAACACTCAGGGTCAAAATCTCACAAACGCAGCATGTTTACAAAACATCGCATGTTGCAACATTGCATAAATAGCACACAATGATTTAACACAATCTGCGATCTTGCGATAAATGTGATGCTACGATGCTACAATATTCGATCTGCGATTTGTGATTTGCGATCTGCGATATCACAATCTTGACAAAATGCGATAACGCGATAACATAATGTAAGTTGCAGAAATCGCCCATCGTAAATTTTCCTTGGCTCAACATTCAAGAAAAGCTGTCAGTAAACCAAAAAATTGGATGTGCACCTTAAAAAAAAAAAAAAAATAATGAATGTATGCCAAAGTGTTAATGAAGGACAGTTTTGTGTTTGTCGAAGAGTCAGTTCACAATGGGTGGCATTATTTTATACATTCGTAGAGCTTAGAGCTTTCACGTCAATATGTATTTTCATTACTCTTTTCCTTTGCGTGAACTGTAGGAATGAAAAACAGGAAACATCTAAAGAAAAAGGGAAAGCGTCAACGCTCAGAGACAGAGAAGAGATGCCCTCATAAACGGATACCGCATGCAACGGAACCACGGATTCCAGAGTATTTCTGAATAGATGCTGACATCAGTAGCGGACTCAACACTCAGGGTCAAAAGCTCACAAAGGCAGCATGTTTACAAAAAATCCTGAAGCTTATACCTGGTAAAGGAAAAGGCGCTAAAGGCGAAAAAATGCACTAGAAAGGCCCGGATCAAAGAACGGAGGCAGTTTTTGATGCAAGGTCCCTAACTTGCTTAGTCATTCGCAAGTCCAGAAATCAAGATAGCAAAAACAGAAGGCAACCAGCCGACTCTTCCCAGGAAAATGTTGAATGCTTGCAACATTAAGGAGCAAAAGAAAAAATAGTTAGGAATTAGATTCGAATTTTTAGAAATAAGTTTGCTTAGAAAAATGGTGGTCATTTAAAAACCGTATCCTAAATTTATGTAATTAAGTTATTTAGTTAGCAG